>JAGKTI010000050.1:0-21276 GCA_018397915.1 Birgus latro
GTGTGTGTGTGTGTGTGTGTGTGTGTGTGTGTGTGTGTGTGGTATGGGAGTATTGTTTGTGGTGAATTGGACTGTGACTGTGTTCTGCTGTCCAGATTGTGAGAAGGGTCACTGTAGATTTGGCTGGGGCTATTTTGAGCCTGTCTGTGGTGAATCATTCATGTAGTGTGGTGAGGTAAGCTTGGAGGATGTGTGTGGCTGTTTGCATTTTGATGTGTAGAGGCAAGTGTTATGTTGTCCGCATAGGAAGCTATGTGTATCTGTGGTGTGTGGGGTGTGGGTATGTTGCACATGTATAGGTTAAAGAGAGTAGGGGACAAAACAGATCCTTGAGGGATGCTGTTTGTGAAGTTTCTGATGTTTGATGACTGATTGGCAAATGTTACATGTGCACATCCACCTGCTAAATAGTTTGCCAGCCATTTATTCTGTTATTGTGCATGTTTGTGTTCAATATTTTGTTTGTGAGGTTGTGGTGGGGGATGGCATCAAAAGCTTTGCTAATGTCTAGTGTGATTAGGAGTATTCTGTGTGGTGGCCTACCTGAACTGATGCCCCCCAAAACTCTCTGTGTAAGGTCTGTAAGAAGTGTTTGTTGAGTGTAGCAGCCTATGTTGGGATGGGGCTAGGGGGATGTGAAAATATATGGTAGGATACTTATTGACAGAGTTAGGGAAATAACAGAGGAATTGGTTGGAGAAGAACAGGGAGGTTTTAGGAAAGGAAGAGGTTGTGTAGTTCAGATATTCATTCTTAGATCTTTAGTGGAAAAGTTTCTAGAGATCTGGAGAAAGCATATTACAGGCTGGATAGACAAGGATTGTGGAAACTATTAAGAATATATGGAGCTGGTGAGAAGTTGTTGAAGGCCATGAAGAGTATGTATGAGGGTGCTAAGGCTGCAGTGCATGTGGATAGTGAACTGAGTGAATTTTTCTATTTGAAGGTTGGATTGAAACACGGATGTGTCATGTCTCCAAGGTTGTTCAATCTGTGTATGGATGGGGTTATAAAAGAGATACAAGGTAGGGTAATGGATATTGGAGTGGCCCTAGTGAGAGAGGGCAGTGTTTGGAAACTCCCTGTACTGTTGTTTGCAGATGATACTGTGTTGTTAAGTGAAGATGAAGGGGAGCTGCAAGGCTTGGTGGATGAGTTTGGGATAGTGTGTAAGAAATGGAATCAAAAGGTGAATGTAGGGAAGAGTAAGTTATATTCTTCCAGAGAAGTAAAGTCAGTGAATGTACAGTGAGGCTGGATGAGGAGGAAATGGAAAACGTGAGTGCAATAACTTGGGTAGTGCTATGAGTAAGGATGGAAGTTTAGAGGATGAAGTGCTTGAAAGGATACAACAAGGAAGAAAAGTTGCTGGTTCCTTCAAAGCAGTGATAAGAAACAGGAAAGTGAGCATGGAAGTGAAAAAGCTACAACATTACATTACTGTGATAACAACTCTATGTATGGAAGTGAAGCTTGGACCTTGTTGGAGGAACAGAAGTCAAGTGTAAGAGCAGTGGAAATGAGTTACTTGAGAGAAGCATGTGGAGTCACATTGGGAGACAGACTGGCAAATGAGGAAGTGAAGGAGCATTGTGTTGTGGACGTGGATGTGATAAGGTGGTTTGGCCATGTGGAGAGGGTGGAGAGTGAGAGACTGATAAGGATAGTGTATGTGAGTGAGGTGGAGGAGGGGGAAAGGGAGGGGGAGGCCAAGGATGAGATGAAGGGATGGAGTGGAGAGGTATATGAGAGAGGGGGGTGTGAGCTGGGAGCAGGGCAATGAAATGGCGGGGGACAGGGTGACATGGAGGGAATGTGTTTGTGGCCACCCCTTAAGGGATTAAGGCATCTGGAAATAGATTGACAGATAGATAGACCTTCACTGCAACACTCTTACGTTGGCGATTCGCAGGAACATCACCTGCACCAACGCTAGCAGGAAACTTACACCGACTAGCGTGACCACTAGCACCACCACGTGCAGCGCCCTGACTGGACATTATCACACTTAATTTGCACAAAAATGACACAAAATCACACACCACACACGGTTAGTATCACTGCACTACTCACTGGCACTATGGAAACAGTTATGACGCACTACGATAGCGGTTTGCGAAATACTGGTGATGTAACACGATGTGGGATAGGCAAGCGTATGAGAGATCCTCACTCGGTGATAGGTGGTGCAAAAAGTATGGTTTGGGTGCGCACAGGGTGAGTAATTGGTGCTGGGGTTGCGTGAATGTTTCTGCACATTCTGCTGGGCTCAGCTGGCCTTAGAGTGTGCGTGATTCAAACTTTCAGCCGATCACCCCCAAATGATACCCCACAGGACCTATCGCAAACCCATGGGTAGGCCTACGAAAGGCAGAGTAGGGTGGTATTTCTACCCCCATCACTAATCCAGGGTATCGTGTAGCAGGATACCATCTAGCAGGGTATCCCTATATACATCATGATTTATGTTATATCATTATGAAACTACTCTTGTCGTCTGTTTTTGTGGACATTCACTGCAGTTACTTTAATGATGCACTGAACATTTCTGAAAAGTCTTTGTTTATATTTTCTGATATGCTGAAAAAAGACTCATCACATTTTGAATATTTTCTATGCCTTGTTGTCAAACTATTATGAGGGGAAGACAATGAGGATCCTATAATATATATATTAGTATTGTTCTATTACTTATCACTCTAATGCATCAATATTTTTATCAATCATACAATCATCTTACTGTATATTTACCGTTCTACTCACTGATCTTTGTTGTCACACAACTGATGTTATTTACTCTTCTTCCATCATTCCATTAACTGATCTGATTACCATCCTCTTTCTGTGTGTGCATTTATTTCAGTCCTTTTATAACGTGCTCCCTACATGCCAACAAGTGGGTTGGTGGAGGGTTAGTGCCCCTCTCCATAAAATAAAATAACTCAGTGTCAAATGGCCACCCCTTACGGGATTATGGCGTCTGGCAATTGATAGATAAATAGATAATCCGTTATACTGAATTCCACGTGGACTCCTCTCATTATCTTATCCATTAATCATTTGACTTTAATGCAGATAGTTCCTTCTTGACTTAGTATACTATTATTATTAGTATCATGCAGACCTAAACTATTATATCTTCTTATTATCTAGTATTTTGATCAACTTAGTGGTAGGTGGGGATGCTCACCATCCATTTACTCGATGTACTGCTGCTCTTGGGTGCCTGCCCTTTCCTCTCTTCCTTCCTTCTTTCCTTCCATTCTCTGGTCTTTCTTTACTTCGGTCTTTCCTCTCCCTTCTGCCTACGG
Organism: Birgus latro; assembly: GCA_018397915.1. Lineage (NCBI taxonomy): Eukaryota > Metazoa > Arthropoda > Malacostraca > Decapoda > Coenobitidae > Birgus > Birgus latro. The sequence goes on from JAGKTI010000050.1 coordinate 3,312, forward strand.
CTGTCTCCACATTGAGAGACAACCCAAATGGTTTCCTGCACACCAGGAAACCATTTACTATGCTGGGTGGTAAACATATAACCAAATTATGGCACCTGGTGGTTTAGTGGGTAATTGAAGTGCTCCAATTGGAGTGAGCCAGTGCAGGTTTATATCCAAGGAATGGTTGGGGTTTGTTGCTGAAGTAGTGCCACTCAGGGATAAGTGAGGCTGGTCACTCTCATCTTAAATATCAGGACCAACTTCCCTAGCCCTGGGTTCCTATGCTCCTCATGGGACAACACAGGATTAGATGATGAATAAATAAATGAATTTTAATCATGTATTGATAATCTCTTCTTCGCATCTCATGTCAGGAGACATTTCATCCACCCAGGGAGAACTGTAATGCATACCGGTATGCCTTAAAGTACAGCTAGTTTTATGGTGAAGCCTATGCCTTAATGTATAGCTGGTTGTATGATGCAGTAGTAGGAATGCAAAGTGTAGCTGTCAAGAATGCTGTGGCCAAGTCAAAGAATATGCAAGTTCAGTGAAATATTAGGGCAATGTGACTAGGGGAGGCGGTAGCTCGATCGGTAGAGAGTTGGCTTGCAGTCCCGAGGGACCCAGGTTCGAATCCTCGCTGGGGCAGGGAACAGTTTAAGGATTTGAATTTCATTAAATCAGGCTTTACTGATCTACCAGGAGACCCGCCGACATGTCGTAAAAATAACCCCGCTAATGCCAATACATCAGTCCTGTATGAGACAGCCCTAGCATGTATTCAATATGGACGGTGGGTGTTAGCGCCGAAGTGGTGACATGTAGATGTGTATGGTATGTAGGAGGACGGCTGGGCCTTGATAGCAGGCTGTAAAGCCTATGCCCAGAGTCGGACACATAAAAAAAAAAAAAGTTTGTGAACACCCCATGTTGCTGCCTCACTCCCAGGCAATGACAGTACCACTCAGGTCTTCATTTGACACACATGTAACTCCCAGCTGAAAAATTAAGAAGCCATTGTGATGGAGTTTCTCAACCTGCACCCATGGCTGTAATCTACTCCTGTTACAAAATGTTGGTGTTAAAGAGATACCCCAGCAAAAATACCTAAGTCAAGGTCACAAATGATCAGCTGATCCTGATTCCTCTTTCTTTGTTAACACTTTGTGGCAGCAGCAATTTTTATGTGAACAAGGTGCAAACCATTCCCCAACCTCAAGTCAAGGGAAGGCTCAGCATTGCCCTATGGACAGGGGTGTGGGTTTCCTTGGCACTATGCAGGTTGGGAATTAGAGGATTTCTTCACCCACATGGACAGGCAACTAAGGGCAATGAGTTTTACCCAACCTACTAGATGGATGTTGGCTTATGAAGCTCACCGGTTCTCTGACAGATTCTGCTGTTTGACTTGCTGGGTGTTCAGTCACACTCTTCACTCAGCAAGACCAATGGGGATGGCTTCCAACTCTTCTGCACCTACACAACACATTGGAGGTGGCAGGGAAACTCCTTAAAGTCACTGGTGTCATCATCTGAAGAATTTTAAGTATTGGCAGCTGGATGGTTCCATGGCACTTACAGGGATGAGGAAGGTGTGTCATCAGCTGTGGAATTTTAAGTAGTAGAAGTCGGATGGTTCCATGTCACTTATGAGGATGAGGAAGGTGGAGTTGGGTGTGGTAGTGGCAGGAGGTTGGCTGTGATAAGTCACTGGGGCCTGCTGTTGATTCTGTGATAAATACTGTGCATTATTCATGCCACATGATGATCTACCCTAATAATGAACTTATCGCAGTGTGCTATGTCATCATCCTGCTCTTGGACACTTGGTTTATAAGAATTCACGCAACTCCTTCTGTGATGGCAGGCCCAGTCTTTCTGCTAGCACCGTGCTGCCACTTCCTACCCAAGTTGTCTCTTCCTCCTCATTAACCTAATACTGAACTCATCACAGTGTGCCATGTCATCATCCTGCTCTTGGACACTTGATTTGTAGAAATTCAAGCAACTCCTTCTGCGATGGCAGGTCCAGTCTTTCTGTTAGAACTGTGCTGCCACTTCCTACCCAAGTTGTCTCTTCCTCCTCATTAACATCTTCAATTAGCTCACCCAGTCATGGTAGACATCAGCTCCAGAAACTCATTCACAGCCTCCCTGTTAATCAAGGTACAGCCTTTCCCCAGGATGATACATGTGACTCTGGCAGCAGCTGAGAGTGCATCTAGGATAGGAATGGACATAGGGTTGGTGGCTTCACCATCTGTGGCCTATCTTCTCCACTGCTGCACATTCGCTTGGATGATGATGGTGATGGCATTCTTGAAACTGAACTTTTCCAGAACCCTTTTAGGATCTGCAGTGGTGGTGTTGACTGCCACCTCTCCACTTCCACAATAGCAATTTCCACCTCCACTCCTACTCCAGGCCTTGAAGCTCCACCTTCCTGTCATTCACCTGCTGCAGCTGTTCAAAATTACTTCTGAACCTCTCCTCCATCCTTCTTTCCCTCCATCCTCTTCTGTCTTTCTTTCCTTCACTCTTTCCTCATCCTTCTGCCTACGGGTGACTTTACACTCCCTCTTCTGTTTTTCTTTCATTCTTTCCTCTTCCTTCTGCCAGCAGGTGACTCTACACTGAGTGACAAACCAAATGGTTTCCTGTACACCAGGAAACCATTTACTACACTAGGTGGTAGCCTTATAACCAGATTTTGGCGCCTGATGGTTTAGTGGGTAATTATGGCACTCCAATCAGGATTGAGCCGGTGAAGGTTTATATCCAAGGGATGGTTGGGGTTTATTTCTCCTGTAATGCCACTCAAGGATGAGTGAGGCTGGTCACTCATCTTAAATGTCAGGACCAACTTGCCTAGCTCTGGGTTCCTACGTTCCTCATGGGGCAATGTAGGATTGGATGATGAATGAATGAATGAAACAGAATCCATTAAACCATGAGCTTATTTCCTGATCACACGGTTGGATCTTGGCAGTGGTGTTTGGTGGCAGAAACATGACCTCCACAGCAGAATGATGGACAACCAGGCAGGTTGGATGTCTAGGTCAAATACCCAGAGACAAGACTACTTTAATGATAGGTTCTTTTTGCATTAATCTTCTGCCATATGAATAAAGATCTCTTCAAACCACCTTGTAACCACAGAAGCTGTAGCCCAACACTTAACAACAATTCAGTGTAGGCATTCCCAGCTGCTGCAAGTTTACACCCACAAGTGACCTGCGGTGGGGTGGGTGAAGTGATAAACAACAAGTGGCCTGAGCTTGCAGCCCTTGACAGTGTAAACACACAACAGTATGGTGAGGCACTCCTCGATCGCCTTGCAGCCAGGTGCCTGCACTTCCTCTTGCGTTAGAAAGGGAAGGAGGCATTTTCAAACTGGCCCAGTTGTGTCCATATTAAAGACCTGGGCTATTTTGTAGCCACTTTCCTCTATCACTTTCTTCAGCACAGGAGAGTGAGCAGTGGCTTTGGCATCAGCACTGTATGTCTCAACATGCATCCTTTTGTGGTGAGGCTCATGCTGCCACATAAACCTGCTGAATCACCCCTTGCTCACACAGAAAGGAACTCTCGAGTATCTTCCATCTGCATCATCCACTTACTGTCATATATTTCCTTTGCCTTATTATACAATGCAACACCACAAAGTGGCAGACTTAGTTCACATTAAGCACACACACACATTTCACAAGAATTTGTTTCACTCTTTATGAGAACTCTGTCCTTCACAAAGACTTCTATTGGCACTTTCTTGCAAGACACATGCACTGCAAGTTCTATCATGTCAGGGTCTTTCTTACTGTGTGCATTGCTGATTCATTAACCCCCAAAGCCAAACTGACATGACAGTTTTCTCATAGTTATCTAGCCAATGCAACATTTTCTTCTTGGTGGCAGAGGTTAAGCTCATATACCTCTGAGATGGTCCTTCACTTCCCTGTGCCAGTGTCTCTTAAGGATAACATAATAAAAGACACTGCTCACCACAAAAACACATACTAGAGTGTCAACTCTGCAAGACAATGTGGATAAACAGGCCAGGTGTGAACAATACCATGTGCAAGCAGGAACTGAAGCACCACTGACAGGATTCATTGCAGGTAAGGCTCCCATGCCATTAAAACATTGTGTCAGATCTGAAAAGTCAGAAGAATTGTCCACAGGGCTCAGCTTGCATAATCTCGACTGGTGTCGTGTAAGAGGGAATTTGGTCATGGTCTTCAGGTCACTGCGTATGATTGATTTGCTTATGTGGGATGCAGGTAACTTGGGGATGTAATGTATGCTGGAGAATGATGAAGCATGAATTACCTGTTAATATTAACTTCTGCAGATTCATTAATTATACCTAAAATAATGTTATAACTGTAATCAGCATGAATTACCTGTTAATATTAACTTCTGCAAATTCATTAATTATACCTAAAATAATGTTACAACTGTAATATACTATACTTATTTTTGAACAACAAAATATTACCATACATACTGTACATCTTTCTGTACCTCAAAAACATATAATATATGAGTGCTTTTTTCAGGGCTGTTACCAAAAATACAGAACAGTACACATGGGCGGCATAGGTGCTCGCGTGCTGGGATTTTGGATACTGGGAATAAATAAACTAATGGGAAAATTAACATATGGGTGGCACCCCCCTTCATCAGTGACCTTTTTGTCCTATTTGAGGGAAAATATCTAAGACACATACAGTACAGTACTTCAGATATACAGTAAACCCCCATTAATTCGTACCTCAATATTTCGTAATTCGGGATAACTTGTAGAGGCTATCATGGAAAATTAAAAAAAAAAACTCAACTCATTTACAGTGAATAGTACACTACTGTATAGTAATCTAAGTATGTATAGTCTAAGTGCTCAAAGTGTTCAGTGTTTTTATTAGAAAAGTGTTCAGAAAAGTGACATAGAGCCCTCCAATCCACCTCTTCACCCTGCCAAAGGCCTCCTCCAAGCTTGAATACTTCCCTGCAGTACCAAAACAAGGTAAGGTTCTATTAGTTTTACTTTTATTTTTTTCCCAATATACAGTACTGTATTGTATAATGTGTTTTGGAGGGAGCGGGGGGGGAGGGGAACCCCATTAACTCGTAAGGAGGGTTGGAACCCAATTACCACTGTAATTGAAAGGTAACAAGAATATGGCTCCTCACCTTAATAAAAAAAAACAACAGGATGGATGTACATAAGAGGGGGTTCTGAGGCAGGGTGAGGCACTTAGTGTGCACCCCCCTGCACCACCCGCCGCACCACTCGATGCACTGTCAGCCGCACCATTCTCCTCACCAACCTCCTCACCAACACTTTCACGAACCACTTCACTCACTTCCTCCGTGAATCCTTCAAAGTCTACTAATGACACCACTGACATTACATCATCCTCTAGTTCCTCCTCAGGAATAGGCTCCTCAGAAGAAGGCACTGCTTCCTCGGGTTCCTGAATTTGTGGTGGCCACTCAATGAAATACGGATGATGAGGGTTTGTTTCCTCCTGTTAATTTCTTAATGGTGCTTCTGTATGTAGTAGCGGAAGGTTCTGTCTAGTGAACTCAGAACCTCTTCCATTCGTTGCTGACACAGTTCCATGCTCTCAAATTCCTCCTTGAACCTATTCAGGGCACACAGGATTCAAATACTCCTAGATATTGGCAAATCACTCTCCATCACTTCTGCTGCCTGCTGTTCTGTTGTCTGGGTCTGTTGTTCGGAGTCAGCCTTGTCAACTCGGCTCAGGTTTTCCTGTTCATACTGCTCTACTGCTGCAGAATGTGTTTCCCTGATGTCCTCCAGTGTCACATCCTGCATCCCTGGCACAGCTTGTGCAGCTTTAAGCCTCAGCGCCTGCCAGGGGCTGAATGGAGGTTGCCTGTGTTACATGAAACAGGTGCAGCATAAGTAGGCGCAAGGCATGAGTGACTGCGGCGACGCTGATGTTGTCCCAAGCATTCAGCAACAATTCAATAGAATTCTTGATAGAGAAGGACTGCCAAAATGCCATTACTGACATCTCTGGAGTAGATGAGGTCGGAGCTGATGCAGGTGTAACGGGTGGTGCGGCATCGGCTCCCTCAGTGTCCGTATCCTCGTCACTGTTTTCTTCTGAGATTGCTTGAAGTTCCAAAGGGGTGTCGGTTTTTTCACGGATGTAGTCTTACAGCTGGCGGTGGTACAGCTGCTTACCCATCGCAATGAGCTCCTGGTCTAAAGGCTGCATGAGGGAGGTTGTTCAATGTAGCAGAAAAACAATCTTTCAGTCATTGTGGAGATCTTCTAACCAGGTGGGATGACTGGGTGCACTGTCTAAAATTAGAAGCATCTTGAATGGGATGCCAAGTTCCTTGCACTTTGCCTTGGCATTGGGGATGCAATGCCTCATCAATCAATCAGACACAATGCCGGTTGTCATCCATCCATTAGTGCTCTTATATCAGTACACCCCGATATAATTTGTTTCTTTAATTCCAGTAGCATCTTGAGTGTGCTGCAGTGTGGACGACAACTGGCCGCATCTTGTGACTGCCTGACAGGTTGACTGTAAACATTACAGTCATCTTGTTCTTATAAATCTTGCATCCCGGTACCTACCTCTGATGCTTGCTGGTGTACGTCAACTTCATCATTGCTTTGTAGTACAGGGCTGTCTTGTCCACACTGTAGATTTGATCCCTCATGTACCCACCCTCTTCAATGATGTCCCTCAAAATCGCAGGGTATTCTTTCGCTGCCAACTCGTCTGCCGATGCACGCTCCCCAGTGATGCGTACGTAATGGAGCTCCTTACGCTCCAGGAAATGCAAAGCAAGCCCGCGGAGGCTTGGAAAGGCTTGTTAACCTCTTAACTACGGGTCGTCACTTCCGTGACACTCGGGCACAATGGATCATACTGCGGGGTGTCACTTTTGTGATTTTGTGTTGTTTTGAATTCGACCGGGCTTTCAGGTGGTGACTTGTATCATCTATCAGCACTGCCAATGTCCAACAATAGTCAGAGCTGCTAATGTCATCAGTACTCCCATCCAATGTTGACAATAGAGCCATTTTCCCCCATTCTAGACTCCCCTCCCTACCTCTCCTCTATTACCCACTCGTATCGTCTGCTCAGCCGCTCTGCGCTACGTAAATCTTCCCCAGATTTTTCCACTGATTTCATCCATTGAAATAAGCCCTATGCCCCCCCTGGGGGTACGGGGTTTTTCAAGAATTCTCCCCCAGAATCCCTGCTTGTCGTAAGAGGCGACTAAATGGGTTGGTGGTGGGTTAGTGCCCCACCCCGTAAAAACAACTAACTAAAAATACGAACAGGAAGCCTCGGACCAGAACTGACCAAAAGTTGACGATAACGGAACGGACAAAGGACGAGATCAAGATTGCGACCTGGAATGTGAGGGGTATGAATGATGAGGTGAAAGAGAGAGAGATTGTACAGGTGCTTGAGAGTGCAAAAGTAGATATATGTGGAATAACTGAAACTAAATGGCGAGGTGAGAGTGTGAGAGAATGGGAATATGGATGGGGTATATGCGCGGGAGTGGGTGAGAATGAGAGGGCGAAAGAGGGAATGTGTATTGTTGTGAGCAACAGGTGGAAGGAGAATGTAAGAGCGTATGGATCAGTTGGGTCAAGGATTGTGTGGGTAAGAGTGAAAGTTGGACTACAAATGTGGGCAATTGTGTGCGTGTATGCGCCAACGCAAGATCGTGTAAGTAGAGTGAGAGAAGAGTTTTGGACAAATGTGGAAGCCTGCTTGGAAAAGTTTGAAAGGAATGAGAGAGTGTTTCTGATTGGAGATATGAATGGAAAAGTAGGGAATGAGAAGGTGGATGGAGTGGTTGGTGAGTGGGGTGTGCCTGCAGAGATGGATGAGAATGGCAGTGCTTTAGTGGACATTTGTGCTGGGAGGGGGTTGGTGGTAGTTAATACCCTTTTCAGGCACAAAATGATCCATAGGTATACATGGCGAGTGGTGTGAAGAGAGGACGGGGGAATGAATGAACGGAAGGCAATGATTGACTATGTGTGTGTGGATGAAAGGATGAGAAGATGTATAATGGATGCAAGAGTATATAGAGGTTGGGGGAGTAGACTTTCTGACCACCACACTGCAGTGGCCAGAATCAGAATCCAACCAAGATGGAGGAAGAGAAGAAGGGAAAGACAGGAGGAAGTATTTGTTACAAGGAGGGTAGAAAAGTTACAAGAGGATGGAATAAAGGCTGAATATAGAAGGGAAGTGGAGGAGCGATTGGGTAAATATTGATTGGAGTAGATGGAGGACGTGGAGGGTGTGTGCAAGGTATTCACAGAAGAAATCTGTGCAGCATGTGAGGTGGTGTGTGGGGTGAAGAGAAGACGAAAAGGGGTTCAGGGAACAGCATGGTGGACTGAAGAGGTGAGAGAGGCTGTGGCACAAAAGAAGAAAACATATAATGAGTGGATGAGGAACAGGGGCAACGAAGAAGCTGAGAGACGGACGAGAGAGTTATATGCAGTGAGGAGGAGAGAGGTGAAAAGATTAGTAAGAGAGAGTAAGAAGAGAGTGGATGAGGAATTTGGAAGGAATTTGAGTGCAAAGTGGAGAGAATGTAAGAAAATGTTCTGGAAGGAGGTAAAGAGAGCTAGACTGGGTGCCAAAGAAGTCAGTGGGGGTGTGAAAGATAAAAATGGTAGATTACTAGTGGAGAAGGGAGAAAAAGTAAACAGATGGAGAGAACACTTTAATGAACTGTTGAACATAGAGAATGAAAGTAATGCAAGTATAAGTGGCTGGGGAATGGCAGGGAGAAGGAGGGTTGTGAAAAAAGAGGAAGAAATCACCAGGATGGAAGTGGTGGAAGTAATGAAGAAAGTTAAAATGGGGAAAGCCCCAGGAATTGATGGAGTGTGTGGTGAAATGCTGAAGCATGGGGGAGAGATAATAATAGAATGGATGTGGAAGGTGTGCAGATTGGCTTGGGAGGAGGGTAGAGTCACGGAGGATTGGAAGTCAGGTATAATTATTCCTCTGTACAAAGGAAAAGGGGAAAAAGCAGTGTGTGGTAATCATAGGGGCATTTCCCTTCTCAGTGTAATAGGAAAAATATATGGTAGGATACTTATTGACAAAGTTAGGGAAATTACTGAGGAATTAGTTGGAGAAGAACAAGGTTTTAGGAAGGGAAGAGGTAGTGTAGACCAGATATTCATTCTTAGATCCTTAGTGGAAAAGTTTCTAGAGAAGGGCAAGAATTTGTATGCAGCCTTCATAGATCTGGAGAAAGCATATGACAGGGTGGATAGACAAGGTTTGTGGAAGGTATTAAGAATATATGGAGTGGAAGGGAAGTTGTTGAAGGCAGTGAAGAGTATGTATGAGGGTGCTAAGGCTGCAGTGCGTGTGGATGGCAAACTGAGTGAATCTTTCCATTTGAAGGTTGGATTGAAACAAGGATGTGTCATGTCTCCATGGTTGTTCAATCTGTATATGGATGGGGTTATAAAAGAGATACAAGGTCGGGCAGTGGATGTTGAAGCGGCCCTAGTGAGAGAAGGCAGTGTTTGGAAACTCCCTGTACTGTTGTTTGCAGATGATACTGTGTTGTTGAGTGAAGACGAAGGGGAGCTGCAAGGCTTGGTAGATGAGTTTGGGAGAGTGTGTAAGAAACGGAATCTAAAGGTGAATGTGGGGAAGAGTAAAGTAATGGTCTTTGAGAGAAGTGAAGCCAGTGAGTGTACGGTGAGATTGGATGGGGAAGGAAATGGAGAATGTGAGTGAATTTAAGTACTTGGGCAGTGTGATGAGTAAGGATGGTAGTCTGGAGGGTGAAGTGCTCGAGAGGGTACAGCAGGGAAGGAAGGTTGCTGGTTCATTGACAGCAGTGATAAGAAACAGGGAGGTGAGCATGGAAGTGAAAAAGTTGTTACATGACAGTATTGTGATACCAACTCTGACATATGGAAGTGAAGCTTGGACTCTGCTGGAAGGACAGAAGTCAAGAGTGAGAGCAGTGGAAATGAGTTATTTGAGAGGAGCATGTGGAGTCACATGGAGAGACAGACTAACAAAAGAGGAAGTGAAGGAGCGTTGTGGTGTGGTTGAGGACGTGATGGGAAGCGTTAGGAGAAACACGTTAAGGTGGTTTGGGCATGTGGAGAGGATGGAGAGTGAAAGATTGACGAGGAGAGTGTATGTGAGTGAGGTGGAGGGGGCGAGAGGGAGGGGGAGGCCGAGGATGAGATGGAGGGATGGAGTGGAGAGGTATATGAGAGAGGGGTGTGTGAGTTGGAAGCGTGGTAGTGAAATGGCAGGGGACAGAGTGACATGGAGGCCATTTGTTTATGGCCACCCCGTTCGGGATTGAGGCATCTGGCAACAGATAGATAGATAGATAGATAAAAAAATAAGGTAACTGAGTGCCATACACCTGGAATTGGCTAATTATCACTTGGCAACATCCAACCTGCACTCGTTCGCTAATTTCCCCTGCTTTTTCCCCGTGAAATATGCCGTATGAGCTATTCTCGTAATATAAATATATATAAGAAAGGAAGGGAGAAGCCTGAGTGATTTATATTCACCTGGAACTACCTAATTTATTATGTATTTTCTAGATTTCCTACGACTTACTTCTTAGCATATACATTAGCAGCTGACATTTTCAACTCTTGGCTACTGAGATACATACATCTCAGTTCACTGCTGTCCTTCATGGTGGATGCATGTCGCAGTCGCGCCCCTCCATTTCTGCCACTTTTGCGCCCATTATAAAAGGCCCTGTGACCTCTACCCCTACTAAACATAGTGTGGGAAGCAGTAAAGGACTGTAGATATATATAAGTGTAATAAAGTACGAGAAATAATAAAGTGTGAGTGTGTATATGAATAAGAAATGACAATACGAGCGGCGAATTAGCACGAGTGGGAGGCTTGTACGCGCTTGTATTTTACGTTGCTTTCACAGTGTTTCTTTCTTTTCTTTTTTTTGAGTATGGATTCCAAACTACTTGGAAATCACTGAACAGTGTTTCTAGTGTTAATATCAGGCAGTGGTATTCATATTACAGGATGTCGGGAAGTGTAAAGTGGAGACTTAGTTACCCAACTTCAGAAGTCTCAACAAGTCCTACGGTAGTCGACGAGTGCAAAAAAAACATCCCAGGAGAAAGCTGAAGGTATGTGCCATAAGCATATTTAATTATAATATTCTAGGGCTAATAACTGATTTTTGGTAAATATTTTTAAAAAGTCAGTCGGAGCGCGGATTTGCCCCACGGGATGGGCACGGCGTGCCGCCGACAACCCCACGGTTAAGGGGTTAACTCCCAGCTTAGCAGCCCTGTAGAAGCAGCCCTGTAGAACAGTTTCGCCTGATCACGAATGTACCGTCTGCTCAACAGCACTCCTTCCTTCTCCTTATGAATGACATAAGTCGCAAGGTAACGCTCCATGAGGATGATGGCAGTGTTTGTTAGCCTGCTGCAACCATGTAGTGGTGCAGCCCCGTAAGTCTTACCTGTTTTCTCGGTTCTTCCATATGGTGCGGACCACTGATTCAGCCAAACCAAGCTCCTTTCCAGTGGTGGTGTTTCCCTTTCCCTCTCCCTTTTTAACCTCCATCTTCAGGGCGTGGGTGAGGAATTTCTTGCATCTTGCTTGCTCAGCAGACATGCTGATAACAGTGCAGAGCGAAGCAACAGTCCCCCAAAACAGCTTTACAATAGGTGAATGCATTTTTGTCAGAGCGACTTCCCTCCAATGTGCATGCTGTGCCTCTAGTGAGCCCCTTTGTCCAGGCAACACAAGAGGAACATTGTGCGCATCTATGTCACAAGGTGGGCAAAGCATAGCCCGTACTAGAGAGGTGGGTGTCGCACTCGGGGTTCACACTGGAAAACACCGGTTTTGGGCACTTCTTCCCTGCGGGCTCACATCGTGTGGATGATTCGCATACTCTGGACTCTGGTTAGCGAAATATTAAAAATATTAAACAACAGGTCCTTGCACACAAGTAGAACTGCGAACTCTGAGCTCGCGTATTAGGCAGATGTACTGTATACTGTATTCCATTAATTTCCTCTCAATAAATATCTGCATGAAATAGACACTTACCCCCAGTATTATGCTGTGATGCTGAAAATTTTCTGCATGGCTAAACATTGCAATACAAATGATGAATGTTTATATTTCTAAAAAAGATAATCAGTTCTGGTTGCAATATTAGAATATGATATTCACCACTATAATGGGAATGGTGCAGCTTCTGGCTGTTCTAAGAAGACATTACCATACACTCAATGTTCATACCCCAATACCCACCCAAAATCCACACCCAACTTCTAACACGCATGATGCAATTCGTATCATTACATTACAATTGAAGACATTAAAAAGAAAAGTTCATTTTTCATTCATCAACCAATCCTACATTGCCCCATGAGAAGCGTAGCAGCCCAGGGCTAGGCAAGTTGGTCCTGACATTTAAGATGAGAGTGACCGGCCACACTCATCTCTGAGTGGCATTACATGAGCAATAAACCCCAACCACCTCTTGGATATAAAACTTCACTGGCTCAATCTGATTGGAGCACCGGAAGCACCCACTACACCACCAGGCGCCAAAATTTGGTTATATGGTTACCACCCAGTGTGGTAAATGGTTCCCTGGTGTACAGGAAACCATTTGGCTTGTCACTCAGGGTAGAGTCACCCACAGGAGAGGGAAGAGGAAAGAATGAAGGAAAGAAAGAAAGAAGGAGTGTAAAGTCACCTGTAGGCAGAAGGACGAGGAGAGAATGAAGAAAAGACAGAAGAGGATGGAAGGAAAGAAGGATGGAGGAGAGGAAAGGGCAGACACCCAAGAGCAGCACTACACTGAGTGAGTGGATGGTGAGTGCCCCCACCTACCACAAAGAAATTAATGCTGTAAAAGTGTGACCTCAGGGTTAAGAGATTGAAAAGTGAGGCTGTTAGGGATGGAGCAGAGTGGAAAGTCACCATCAGTTAACCAAGGCCAATGCATGCATACTGGAGCCTTTATAAATAAACAAACAACCAACACAATACCACAGACAGCTGATGAGATTCCAGTCTCCAAAGACATGGTACTCAATAACTTTTTCTGGTGATGGCTTCTGGTTCCCTTTTAACTCCCCTCTAACAGGTACCACTTTTCCTCCCCCCATGGAATTCCACACTATGAGCCATAAACTACAGTGCCAACTGCAGAAAAATCATCATTACCCCAACCCCAAATCATACCATGGAAAGAGGGTGAGGCAGAACCACCTAGACACACACACACACACACACACATACACACACACACACACACGGGTCGTAGAGGGAGAGAGACGGAGCTGCTCCTGGATCGAGGGGAAATAATCGCAGAACTAGCAGCGAAAAGGAGATAGCCTATTGTGATTATGTGGTTGAATGTGTGAGTGGTGGACCCGTCGGATATTAGTTTAAAAAAACACAAGTTTCGGCCCGAAAAATACGAGACAAAGTGAAAAAGAAAGTTTCCATATGGTTGCATCATGGCGGAGAGAGACGGAGGATTGTTTACAACTGGCGAGGGGGAATTTGCGGGCATCTCCGAGCTAAATGTAGGCAAAGGAAGTGATAAGCTGCAAGAAACAAGAGTAGCAGGAGTAGAGAANTGACAGAGAAAATCTGTTTGTGTGGGATGAGAGAGCAACAAGAGGACATGGAATGAAACTAAAGAAGCCAAGCTGCTCGAAGGACATCAAGAAATATAGTTTTCCGTATAGATGTATAGACCTGTGGAATAGCCTGGACAAAGAGATCGTCCAGTCTAAAAACTTAAATGAGTTTAAGGCAAAATTTGACTTATTGAGAAACAGAGACGGGACCCCACGAGCGTAGCTCATTTCCTGTATATCACAATTAGGTAAATACACGTAGTGGCAGCCACAGCGAGAAGACGTGTCTCAAACCGCCTCAACAAACCCTAAGTAGTTTTCAGGAATTGTCCTGTCTCCAGTCTTGTTCATAATGTTAAGTATTGCAAGTTATTACAGTCTATCAAAAATGTAAAGAACTATTGTCATTAAGTATACATGAATGTTTTTATAGGAATTTTGGGAACAGCTGTTCAGTTTAGTACTGCAACCGACCTTAAAGATGGCCGACCGTGTAAACACTGGGGAACCGGAATTCCCAAGATTTGACAGTGAAACAAATGTAATGGACCTGGTTAAAACATTGATTATGAGAATTAGTGGTCTAGAAAAGAAAGTGGAAGATCTAGTATCAAGAGACATGCCTGAAAAAAACTATACAGAGTTTGATACAGGCCAATGAGACAGCAAACCAGGAGATTGAGAATTTAAAACGAGAAAATATTGAATTACGGAGAAAACTAAAAGAAAGCAGTAACCAAACAGAGAAGGTAAGTAGTGTGTTAGAAGAGCAAAAGGCAAAGTGGGCACATGTGGAAGAAGAACAGAAAGAAGTAGTCAGTTTAAGGGAAATTATTCAGGAAGAAAGGGAAATGAACAAGAAAAAAATGGAAGAAAATGTAGTGAAAATATTGAAGAAAAAAGAGAAAATAGTGAGAGAAACAGTAGAAAGGAACAGATGTGTGATAATATTTGGAAACAGGGAGGAAGAAGAAAAAGTTAGGTCTGTGAGACTCGAGAGAGACTCAAATCAGGTGAGGCAAATATTGGACAAGATCGATCCCGAAGGAAACAAGTGGGAAAAAGAAATTGAGGAAGTAAGGAGGATAGGGCCATATAAGAAAGGGGAAGCAAGACCAATGAGAATTAAGATGTCTTCAGAAAGTGTTGTAAATGACATACTTAAGGTGACCTGGAAACTAAGTAAAGAGGCAGGAATGGAAAATATTATAGTAAGAAAAGACTTGAATGAAGAAGAAAGAGAAGTCTTAAAATCTTTGAAGGACCAAGGAAAAAAATGACAGGAGGACAGAGGAAGAACGTAAAACATTTTTTTGGAGAGTGATGGATATGAAGGCAAGGAAGTGGTATGTGAAGAACTAGACGTGAAGGAAACAAAGGGGATGGATATGAATATGAAAAAGAGAAGAACGAGTAAAGATAACAACAGTGCAGCAAATCTGAGCATCATGTATAGTAACGTAGATGGATTAATATCTAAGAAAGGGGAAATTGGAGACTACTTAAATGAAAACAAACCTGAAATTGTTTGCCTAGTAGAGACTAAATTGCCCTGAGATGTCGATATAAAATTATTTGGCTGGAATAATTATAAGATTTGGAGGAAGGACAGAGAAGGCAAATTTGGGGGAGGAATAGTGATATTAACCCATAATGACCTAAGAGTAAAGAATATAGAAATTGAAAGTACTAAGCCTGAACTTTTGGGAGTTGAAATAGAGGACAATTATGGAGAAAAAACGGATGTAATAGTTTTTTATATGCCCCCCAAAACTAGGGCATGGACAAAGGAAGATTACGAACAGTTAATAAGTGAATCCATTATTAGGCTAGAAATGTTAATTGAACGAAGAAATAGAATAATATTAATGGGAGATTTTAACTGTAGAGAAGTTGATTGGGAAAGTATGGATGCTGGGAACAATGAAGAATCATGGGGAAATAAATTAATGGAATTGATGATGGAAAACATGTTAACCCAGTTGATCAAAGAAAACACAAGAATTAGGGGTGTTGATGAACCATCCAGGCTTGACCTACTATTCACAAAGGACCCAAATGATGTGAGGAATATAACCTACCATTGCCCCTTTGGTAAAAGTGATCATCTGGTAATTGAGATGGACGTGGTAGGAATGAGGGAAGGAGAAAGAGATGAAAAACACAGAGAAAATAGATACAATTATGGGAAGGCAGACTTTGCTTCCCTGAGAAATTTTTTCCAAAATGTAGAATGGAGTAAAATGAATATGATCACAAATGTTGATGAGAAATATGAGTTTCTGATAGAAGTATATAAAACAGGAGTTACTAAGTATGTCCCAAAATTTTCTGCAGCTATGGAAAGGAAGAAAGAATGGTTTAACAACTGATGTAGGATGGCACAAGAGGCAAGAAAAAAAGCATGGAAGAAAGTGAGAAGAAGGTATAGTGAAAGGGCCTGGGAGGAGTACAAGCAGGTTAGAAATGAATATGTAAGGATACGGAGAGAAGAGGAAAGGAAATACGAAAAAGATATTGTATCTAACTGTAAAAAAGAGCCGAAACTATTTTATAGGTTTGTAAATGGCAAAATGAAAGTTAAGGACAGTATAATACGACTGAGGGATGGAGATGAAACATACAAAAGAGAGGAAGACTTGTGTGAAATAATGAACAACAAGCTACAGTCAGTTTATGTATTGGAAGATGAATTTAGGGAGCCTGAAATGGAACCCAGGCTGACGAGAATGACCGAAATTACAGTTGACATGGATGAGGTGCTACAGCTGATGAAGGATTTGGATGTGAGAAAAGCAATGGGACCAGATGGTGTGGCTGGATGGATCCTGAAGGAATGTGCCGACCAGTTAGTGTGGCCAGTTTATGTCATTATCAAAACCTCGCTTGAAAATGGACAGTTACCTAAAGATTGGAAAAGAGCAAGTATTGTGCCAATCTTTAAGGGAGGAGATAGGGAGGATCCACTTAATTATAGACCTGTGTCACTTACTAGTATTGTTTGTAAAATCTGTGAGAAAGTTATTAGAAAAAGATGGATAAAGTATTTAGAAGAAAATGAAGTGATAACACCAAGACAGTTTGGTTTTAGGGAAGGAAGATCATGTATTACTAACCTACTAAGTTTCTACAGTAGGGTAACAGATGTCATACAGGAGAGAGAGGGATGGGCAGACTGTGTCTATCTGGATCTTAAGAAAGCATTTGACAGGGTACCCTATAAGAGACTATTGTGGAAGTTGAGGACATTTGGAGGGGTGCATGGGAAACTATTAAAGTGGATGGGAGATTATTTGATAGGAAGGCAGATGAGAACAGTAATAAGAGACAAGGTATCACAATGGAGAAATGTGACTAGTGGAGTACCCCAGGGCTCTGTCTTGGCCCCAGTAATGTTTCTGATATATGTAAATGATTTGCCAGAGGGTTTGAATAGTTACATGAGTATGTTTGCAGATGATGCTAAAATTATGAAACATATTAAATGTATTGATAGTTGTAAAGAACTGCAAGAGGACTTGGACAAAATACACAGCTGGAGCCAGACTTGGAAAATGGACTTTAATGCCAAAAAGTGTCATGTATTAGAAATGGGTATAAGTGAAAGAAGACCACACTGGACATATAAAATGGGCAATGAGATGATTAGTAAAAGAAAGGATGAGAAAGATTTGGGAGTGATTATTCGGGATGACTTGTCACCAGAAAAGCATATAAACAAAATTATTGGGGGAACTTATGGATTACTGACCAACATGAGAGTGGCTTTTAATTATATGGATGAGGAAATGTTGAGGGAGTTGATAGTGACCATGATAAGACCAAGACTAGAGTATGCGGCGGTGGTATGGTCACCTCATTTGAAGAAGCATATTGATAAACTAGAAAGGGTCCAACGGATGGCAACGAAGATGATACCGTGTTTAAGGGAACTCACCTACGTGGAGAGATTGGAAAAACTGAAGTTACCAACATTGCGCGAGAGAAGGGAAAGAGGTGACTTGATCACGATATTTAGAAATGTAAGAGAATTGGAAAGGGTGGATAGAGAGGATCTTTTTGTGTTGGATGATGGAAGAACAAGAGGTCATGGCTTCAAGTTGAGGAAAAGTAGATGTCTTAATGATCTCAAAAAGTTCAGTTTCCCGAATAGAAGCATAAGTATTTGGAATGACTTAGACGAAGAGGTGGTGCAGGCGAAAAACATTCATGTATTTAAAACTAGATTAGATGAATGTAGATATGGAGACGGGACAACACGAGCTTAGCTCAATTCCTGTATACTACAAATAGGTAAATACA
>JAGKTI010000050.1:25956-52204 GCA_018397915.1 Birgus latro
CACACACACACACACACACACACACACACACACACACACACACACACTACGGTGCGGCTGACAGAGCATTCAACTCCCAATCCAAGTGACCCGAGTTCAAGTCCCGCTCAGACCATGCTAAAATGTGTGGGTGAGGTGAGTTCTCACCTGTCAAGTGTAGTCCAAGGCGCACTGTGGTGGAAGACCTGCATGGGTTCACAAATCAATGGGGTAAATATTAGGCGGTCTGTCCCCTTGTGCCTATGCCTCATTCCAGCCTCATTGAGGCTTGGCAGTGTGTCGGCGCTCCTCAGGAGCAGCCAGGGTCAGCCTGTTGACCCTCTTAGGTTAGGATACTAGATTAAGGACCTGTGTATTTTCAGCCAATGGCTGCAATAAATAAATAAACTGAAAATTATTACACACACACTGGCTCAGTAGTAATGCTCTTGCCTGTCATCTGATAGACAGGCCACCAAGCCTGCTCAGGACGTTAGATAGGTTTCACTGATGAAGCGGGTGGTTATCGTCCCCCTTCAGCAAGGGGATAGGTGTGTGCATGTGTGAAAGGTCACAGCCTTGCCCTTAGACTGGACAAAATGAACTCTCAGCTCTCTTCCGGGAGGGTAAAAAGCTGACGATCACAGCGACCATCATGTGATCCTGATCGACCCGGTGCATTACACACACATACAAATGTAGAATTACCAAACAGAAGGCCCAGAGAAATGGGTAAAACAATCGTTCAACCCTTCGAGCTCCTGGCTCCAACTCAAACCGAGAGGAGTATATGAGGTGTACCTACCATGAAAAATACAGAAAAACATATGCAATGCAGAATAAATGTATCATAAAATTCAATATAAACATGGTCCATTACAAGGGCATACTAAAGGAATGAGAAAAATCTTATGCAGAAATGTGAGCATACAAAATCTGTGAGTATTTAATCATCTTTTTGATATATAGAAAATATTATATTTCCAGAAGACATAAAATCTTAACCTTAACAATATGTTACATAACAACCAACTGTTATACCAACCTGTGTTCATTATATCTCTCCCTGTGGATGATGCCAAAGAAGTCTCAAATGCTTTTTCAAGATACTCTGAAAGTTAATAGGGACAAATTAGCTCCCAGTAACAGTATTTAATTAAGAAAACCACACAAGCAGATGCAGTTATCAAATACTCAACAATGATATAGAAAGAAAATCACAAAACTGGGAAAGTGAAATTAAGCTACATGAGAATGAAACAAAGTAGAACAGTTCTTACTGAACATGTTAGCTATGTGTATTGCGAACAGTTCTTGATCTGAGGCAGATGCAGGAGGAGGTAAGTTACTTGGAGCAGGCTTCAGCTTCTTATGGACTTTTCCTATGGCTGGCAGCAGCTTCGTCCTAACCCACTTTGGCCCCAGCCATCGTCCCAGCACCACCACTCCAGCTATAAGGTGTTCCTGTCGCCAGCCTCCACCACATTCTGACATCACAACCACATATTTTATGACAACATTCAACACATTTTGTTTATATTAAAAAGGATTAAAGAATCCCCGAGCTAGACCTTACGATGAGATCATATAGCCCCGCTAGGTAACAGGAGGGCGCTACCCCTCCCGGCACGGCTGTCCCGGGCGCGGCTCGAACTCGCGACCCCCCGGTCCCAAGCTCAATGCTCTACCTCTGAGATTTTGTTTATATATTAATACTCAATGACATTTAATAACAGAAGACCATCTGGTTTTTACCTAAAAAATTTAGTAATATCATACTTAGCCCTTTCAGCCCTATTGCACTCTTTTACATTTTATTCTACAAATTCTAGACAATATTATCTAACTTAGGAAACTTTCCCTGGTTGTGGGGATAATAAAACAGGCCCAGCTGTAGTACCTTCACATTAAAAAAAGATTCTAGTCATGCAGATGTAAAAGGGTACTTTTCACCTATATTTTCAAGTTGAGTTGGCAACAACCTTATCTTGTATCTCAGAAGTGCCTGGCTGAATGAAAAAGACTACATGCGTCACTGAATAGGAAATGAAAACCTCTGAAAAGACTATCTGAATCCACTCAAGGTAATGAGAGAATGAGGTTTACATCACTGTGATTATTCATTCGAACTGTTTAATAATAATAACCATCATCATCACCATAACTTTTTTCCTCAACAAAAGGTGCAAAGAGTTAGGGTTCAAAAACAAAGAAAAAGTATGAAAATAGGAGAACTATGAGGAGCATACCAAATGAACTAGACTACTCAATCATTCACACATCATCCAAGCCCCTCAAATGCTACCTCCACCTCACCAACCTAATTGCTGTATTTGTATGTATTGTTTTTTTATCCTTCATGGACAAGATAGAACCTTATATACACATGCCTGAGAGTAATTCCACTGATTATCAAATTGAAAAGGGAAGCCAAACTCTCATCACCTGCTTCTCTGTATAATTCACCCAAACAATATGACTCATTAATTCTGTGATTTCATCAGCTATCTTACTTCACGTTCATACCCACTCATCTGTTATATTCATCCACTTTCCTCTTGACCTACCATGCCTCCTTCTAACATCAAACGCACTCAAACATCCTTTTTCACCACCCTCATTACTTGTATTTACACGATATGACTGTTGCTGTTGTGTAGCCTACATATGGTAGCACTGTTCTTACCTTACCTAACTGTTCTTACCAAATTCTATCTTTACAGGAATGAGTCAAACTCGTACTGTCCCATGTCATAAACAATTTTCATTATACATCACCTTAAATTTACGAATTGTTTTGGCACACACTATTTCATTCAGTGGTACATTCCACTGATCAATTGCCCTATTTGGGAAACAAGTTCCTTACGTCTTTACCATCTCTCCTTCTGCATATGCTGTGTCCTCGTGCTGATGCTTCCCCATAGGTTATATATTCATTTATGTCTATTTTCTCCTTCCCTGATATGCATTTATATAGCACAATCATGTCTCCTCTATTTCCTCTCTCCTGTAGTGTTGGCAGATTCAGCTTTTCTAGTCATTCTTCATAGCTCAGATCCCTTAAGCTTGACATCTTGTAGTAGCTCTTTGAACTTTTTCAATCAAATCTATGTGTTTCTTGAGATGAGGATTCCAGACTATTGATGCAAACTCCAGGGTTGGTCTGATGAAAGATTTTATTATCTTCCTCAGCATGTCTTCATTAATGTATGTGAATGCTATTCTCATATTTGCAAGCAGTGTTTACATGTTCTGTACCTTCTCACTGATGTGGTCAGCCTGAGATAGTCCGTTATTGATAATCACACCTAAGTCCTTCTCTCTTTCTGATATGTGTAGGGTTTTACTTCCTAACTTATAATCCCAATCTGGTCTTTTCCCACTTTTACCAAACTTGATTACATGACACTTGTCCACATTGAAATTCCATTTGCCATGTATTACTCTATTCATGAAGTTTAATTCTTCATGTAGCTCTTTACAAGAGTCTGTGTTAGTAATTCTCCTTTGTATTTTTGCATCATCAGCAAACATATTTAAAGAGCTTTCATTTCCAATATTACTATCTATGTCATTTATATACAATAAAAACATAATTGGTGCCAGCACTGAGCCCTGTGAAACTCCGCTAGTCACTTCCCTCCATGACGAGTAATTTCCCCTTAGTACTGTTCTCATTTCCCTTTTCTGAGAAAATCTTGCATCCAACAGTACAGTTTGCCTTGGATTCCTCCTGGATGTTTCAGTTTCCATAAAAGTCTTTGCTGCAGTACTCTATCAAATGCTTTCTTGAAATCTTGATACATAGAGTCCAACCATCCTTCTCTTCTCAGTAATGTTTCTGCAACTCTGTCATAGTAGCTGAATAGATTAATAATACATGATTTTCCCTTTCTGAAACCAAATTGTCTTTCTGTTATAATATTGTGTTCATCTAGATGGTTTATCTAAACTTTTCTTATCAGCTTTTCCTGTATCTTACTTACAACAATGGTTTGTGATACTGATCAGTAGTTGAGTGGATTTTGTCTATTCCCCTTCTTTAATAAGGGAAATGTTTGCCTCCTTCCAAAGATCAGGCAATTTACCTTGACCCAAGGATTCCTTGAATATTAAAGATAATGGTTTACTTGACTCTTTTGCACATTCAAGTTGCACCCACCATAAATTTCCTCAGGACCATTTGCGTTTCTTTTGTCTGAATTATTTAACTCCTGTAGTTATTTTTCTGATATTTGTATATTTGGTAATATGTGTGGGCAAGCTTGTTCCATATCATCTCTCTCAAAATTATTTTCTTCTGTAAAAACTGATTGGAAATTCTTATTTAGTGCTTCACAAATATCTTTCTCTAGTGTATAGGTAATCCCCTCATCCGTAATGGATTGTATTTTATCTTTTACTTTGGTTTTGCTTCTCAGATGTAGCTATAAAATAGCTTCGGCTGATCACTACTTTTGCTTATAATGTCCATCTCAAACTGTTTTGGAGGGCTTCTGTCCTTATTCTTGTGTATTTGTTTCTTGCCTGTTTATAGTTGTTATATGCCCTCTCACTATTGTGTCTTCTGTATCTATTCCACAACAAGTCTCTTTTTTCTTATGATTTTTTACTTTCTTTATTAATCCATTTCATAATTTTCAGTTCTGCTTCTTTGTGCCGAGGGATGTAATTTTGGGCTCCTACTTCATAAAGTTCACAGAATTTTCTGTATATAACATATAAAATGTCTCCTCTAAGCTCTTTTTCCCAAACTATTTCTAGGAAGTATTTCCTTAGAGGAGACAGAGAGGAGAAGGCCGAGGATGAGATGGAGGGATGGAGTGGAGAGGTATATAAGAGAGGGGAGTGTAAGCTGGGAGCAGGGCAGTGATATGGCAGGGGACAGAGAGACATGGAGGCGATCTGTTTGTGGCCACCATGTACGGGATTAAGGCGTCTGGCAATAGATAGAGAGGTTGATTTCTTTAGGTCATGATAGTTGCACTTTTTGTAGTCAAGGCTCTTTTGTTAACTTTCATTACTGTTAACTATGTCATATGCAATCCTGAAATTGCAATTTAATACTGCATGATCCCTTTTGCAGAATGGAGGGTGATACATAATACTGACAATATCATTTTCTTGCCTAGTAAATATAAGATCTAGTACTGATGGTACATCAAGACCTCTTTTTCTGGTGCTTTCTTTTACATGTTGCATTACAAAAAACTCCTGAACAAGGTCCAGGAGCTTTTGGTCCGAACAGCTTTCCTAATGTTTTATTTCTAGAGTATTCCAATTTACATCTGTATTGAAATCTCCAAATAGTATAATTCTTTCTGATTTCTCCTCCATTCTATGTAGTAATGCTCTCAAACTTTGAATTGCACAGAACTCTCTGCCAGATCTTCATATTCGCCGTTTGCCCAAATGTTTGAATTGGGTAGCACGTATAAATTTGCCACAATTACAGTAAAATCTCGCTATAACGGACTTCAATAGACCGGAATTCGCTTTTATCGGACTCGAGGAGCTACCGGACTAAACTCCTATATATCAGAAAAAGTCCGATAAAGCCAGAAAGCAGTCCGGACTGCCTGACCACTTCAGCTATGTTCACCACAATAAGACAAGCAAAAGACATTTTTTCAGTGCACAGTACAGTATTATTATACCATTTGATTAACATAGTGAAGGTATAACACAGAACTATACTGCAATGGTGGTGAAAACCACTGATGCAATCCGGACTAATGTCTGATATATCGGAAAAAGTCCGGATTAGCAGGGGTAAGTCCGGATGTCGCTTTTATCGGAATTTCGCATTTTTCGGACTGGCTTGGGCCCCAATTAGTCCATTATAGTGAGGTCTTACTGTAATTTCCCTTCAGACATGCTAATCTCTACTACGATCAGTTCTACATGTGAGGGTATATCTAATTCTATTTCTTTGACTTGCAGATTTTTCTTTGTTAATATTATAATTCCTCCTCCTTTTTTTTAAGCTCCTAGCTCTTCTCCATATATTGTATTCCTATAGGTTTGGGGTATTGTTTGATATTCTTGATGTTAATTTTGTTTCAGTTAAGCAAACAACATGTGGTTCCTTTTCTTTAATATAATCATTCATCTCTAGTAATTTAGATACCATTCCATCTACATTTGAGTACATCAACTTAATCATCTTGTTTACATACTTGTCACGACTTGGGTCCACTACCTTCCTCCTTTCTATTCTCTCCTGTTTATGTACCACTATCGTACCTGCAATCCTATTACAGAGATAGCTCGATTATCCGGGCTATATGGTGTGAAGGGGGGACTGAATAGTCCGAAATCACAATTAATCCGGCGGAAACAAAAAACAAGTACTGTTAGACTGATTTATTTACCGGTAAATGTACACTTAACGTAGCAGAAAGACCTTACCAAATCTTTGCATATGCATCCTGCTTGTTTCTCTATTTTTCTAGTTTCAGTTTGGTAAATTTCTTTATCTTGCTGAAAAATTTCCTCCCTGTTATTATCATCATGTTCCTGAAGCTGTACAGTCGCATTCATGAGTCCTGATACACATGTAATTGTCTTGTCTGCTGTTGTGTCCACCGTTGGTAGGATGTTGAACTATTTCACTTGCTAACCAACCAAATTATGTTCAGTGTATCAGGCAGTAAGCACAAAAGTTCCATATTCCAAAAGCACTGAGCACTGCAATAGACAACAAACCCACCTGTGTATTGGGACTCATGAAGGAGACTGTATCTACGATTGTTTCCAGCGCAATGGAAGAAACTCAGCATATTCAAGTGTGGATTTCGTTTCCCAACTTCCAAACTGGAGATTAAGTTAGGTTAAATTATTAGGTGCAGTTAAGTTAAGTTAGGCCAGGTTTGGTTAAACAATGAGATCAGAACAGTACCTTCCCCCATTACGTTAACTAACAACAAGAGGTGTCACACCAGCAGAACAGCTTAAATCAATGAGGAAACAGATTGTACAAGAAATGTTTATTTGCCAACCCAGAAATAATCTGAAAAACATAACAGAATATCAGGATGAACTGATTTGGTAAGGTGCTTTTACTGCTTACAGTAAAGCATATGTTTAGCCCCCTCAATGGCAGTGAGTTCAGATATTTGCGTGCTCCCGTGGCAGGCCTTGGAACAATTTTTTCTAAGTTCTAAAATCAGTTTCTTTTTCTTACAGATGTGGTAAGACTCGTCTGGAGCACTTTTTTTTTTTTTTTTTTGTCCCTAAACCCATCTTCTGATTTCCTATGAATCGTGAAAGAACAAAATTAGGGCACACGTTACATTAGCATTTAAATATACCGACGAAAACATCTGGGATGAAGTGACCGCCTGGCTGTTTGGGATGGTACAGCAGGTTTGTATAACCATACCAGTGACCTTCGTTCCCCTCCCATAATTGTTCGCAGATTTTATAGCTCCCTAACTCGTCACTGACACCGGTACAGTAATGCACTGTTCAAGGATGGCAGCTATGAAGGGGTTAATGGAAATACATAATTATTTGTATCAATACTGTCTCACACATACACATAACAACGAACAAAGAATGAACAGTAAATGTACACTCAGCTGTAAAGAGCAGAAATAACTGTATGCTCAGTTGGTCCGAAATGTGTTGTGAACCGCGACATTGAACAAAGAATGTGGGATGCTAACTTACGAGAAGACGTGAGACAAAAGTTTTTTTTTTTCTGATTAGTAAACATTTTTGCTCCATTTCGTCCCCAAAAATTGTGAAACCTATAAATTTTCGTGTAAGCATACAGCCTAATGACCTTCCCATGTCAATTTATATTCCTCTAGTTTGTTTTCTGTATTTTTCTGCCTATTTTGAGGGTGGTAAATTACCTTTCTCTCACAGAAAGATTTCCTCTCTTAATATCATAACGTTCCTTAAGCCTTACTTACTATTGTTTTCGACATAACGGAAGAAACTTACTCAAAATTAAGGGGCATGTTACATTAGCATTTAAACATATCGGAAAAGACATCTGAGAGGAAGTGACCGCCTGGGTGCTTGGGACAGCAGAGTAAGGTCGTGTAAACATACTAGTGACCTTCGATCCCTTCCCATAATTGCTTGCAGTTTTTTACAGCTTTTAACTCACCATCACTGACACCGGTACAGTAAAGTATCATTCAAGGCTGACAGCTATGAAGGGGTTAATGGAATACATAATTGTTTGCATCAATACTCTCTCTTTCACACATACACTTAAGAATGAACAAAAGAATGAACATAATGTACGCTTAACTAAAAGAGACAGAAATAACTATATGCTCTGCAAGTCTGAAATGGGAAGCGCGATATCTAACGATGAATGTGAAACTGAATGCTGACTTAAGAGAACATGTGAGATGGTAGAGTAATTTTTTTCTGATTAGCAAACATTTCTGTTCCATTTCATCCCCTAAAATTGTGAAACTCATACATTTTCATCTAAGCATACAGCCTAAAGACTTTACCAGTTCAATTCATATTCCTCTAGTTTGTTTTCTGTATTTTTCTACATTGAATTTGGTAATAATTACCTTCTTTTGCTGAAAGATTTCCTTCTTTATCATGATCGTCATGTTCTTTAGGCCATACCTACGACTGTTTCCGGCATAATGGAAAAAACCTATTCAACGTAATAAGAAGTGGATTTCAATTAGAAGTGCATTTCGTTTCCCAATTCTCCAACTGGAGCCCAGATTAGGACAGGTTAAATTATTAGGTAGTTAAGCAATGTTAGGCTAGGTTAGTTATCAGTCGCCTAACCAAACTCCACCCTGCCACCCATGTGATCGAGTTGTGAGCAAGAGGTGTGGATGGGGGAACAGACTCACGCGCTGGTTTACCCGTGCCTTGCTCGCTAGGAACTGGATGCTTTGTGTTTAAACCAGAGCTATTGTACGAATAATTCTATGTATTACTGTACCACTGAACCATTCAGTCACGGCCCGGATATACCAAAGGCTGGATAATCTGAGCCTGGATAATCGAGCTTTCACTGTACTTTGTAAAACAATGCATTTCTCCCTTCCTCTGATCTTCCCTTGTTCTTTGTTTTTGCCTCCTCCCTCTTCTCTTCTAGTAATCCCAGTTCCTCTTGAGTTAGGCATTTTTCTATCCATACATTTTTGAAATCCTCTTTTTCCATAAGTTTGTTTGCATTTTTCAATATTTTTTCCACAGTGTTTACACTCTGGAAGGTTACTTTCAGAGGCCTTGATTAATTTCTCTCGTATTTCCCTAGCCTTTTGTGTTCCTCTGTGTCTTTCCAACAGATTTCCCCTGAAACTTCCTTCAAAATGTTCATTACATTTGCCATCTCCTTTTGGTCTCCTGAATTCTTGTTTTTCATTTCATCCTCCTGTATACCAGTAATTACTATAGATTTGTTGATGTCTGCTGAATCTTTGACCAATTTTGGATTGTTTTGGACTATTCTCTATAATTCCTTTTTAATGCTCTTTTCTTTAGCTCTTGTTTCCAAGTCTTTCTTTACTTTCACCATTTCAGCATACTGTACGTGGTTTCAACATCATTTTTGTAGCTTTGCATCACTTCATTTACCCGGGTTATCGTCTCCTCAGTATCACTGCTATGATCTATCAGAGTGCTAGCCTGCCTAATTGTCTCTGCATCATTTCTAAACTCTTCCATAATACTCTCATGGTAGACAACTGTGCTTGCCATTTCACTAATCTTCCTGCTGAGTGTACCAATCTCAACTAAAAGCTCATCTATTGTTGTCTTTCCTGTTAACTTCCTTTACTAATTTTTCATTTGCAATTTATTACTCCATTCATGTGTGTGTGTGTGTGTGTGTGTGTAGGAAATGAGCTACGCTCGCGGGGTCCCGTCTCTGTTTCTCAGTAAGTAAAATTTTGCTTTAAACTCGTTTAAGTTTTCAGACTGGATGATCTCTTTGTCCAGGCTATTCCACAGGTCTATGCATCTATAAGGAAAACTATACTTCTTGATGTCCTTCAAGCACCTTGGCTTCTTTAGTTTCATTTCGTGTCCCCTTGTTACCCTCTCATCCCACACAAACAGATTTTCTCTGTCAATTTTATCTACTCCTATCATGGTCCTGAACACTGCAATAATGTCGCCCCTCTCTCTCCTTTCCTCTAAGGAAGGCAAATCCAGCCTTTCCAGCCTCTCCAGCCTCTCTCTGTACGACAAATCTGCCAGACTGGGGACCATCTTGGTTGCTGTTCTTTGTATTCTCTCAATCTTGGTTATATCTTTCTTTTTGTGTGGGGACCACACTACTGCTGCATATTCTAACCTGGGCCGAATCATGGCCACTATCAATTTTTTCATCATCTCCTCATCCATGTAATGAAATGCCACTCTTATATTGGTCAAGAGTTTATATGTCTCTCTAACTATCTTATTTATGTGCTTTTCAGGTGACAAACTATCCTGGACCAGCACTCCCAAATTTTTCTCTTCTCTCACTTTCCTAATTGGTTCACTACCCATCAAATAATTCTGTGATGGTCTCTTGGTACTTTTACCCACTTCCAATATTTTACATTTTTTTGCGTTGACTTTCATTTCCCACATCCGGCTCCAATCATGCATCCTATCCAGATCCTCCTGTAGCATTCTAGTCCTCTTCAACCTCTACTTTTCTCAAGATCTTTGCATCATCGGCAAACAGACTTGCGTAACTGCTCACTCCATCTACCATATCATTTACGTAGATCAGGAACATTACTGATGCCAACACCGAGCCCTGTAGGACACCACTTGTTACTTCCCTCCATCCAGATGTCCTGTCCTTTATTACTGTCCTCATTTGTCCGTTACTCAAAAAGTCTCTCATCCATTCCAGGAGGCTTCCCTTCAGTCCTCCGATATGCTCTAATTTCCATATTAGTCTCTTGTGGGGTACCTTGTCGAAGGCCTTCTCTAGATCTAAATACACACAATCCACACAACCCTCTCTCTCCTGTAGCACATCAATTGCCCTTGAGTAAAAGCTCAATAAGTTTGAAACATATGACCTTCCCCTTCTGAATCCAAACTGACTTTCAGTCAGAATATTCATCCCCTCCAGATATTTTATCCATCTATCTTTCAGGATTCTCTCACACAATTTCACGACCATGCTGGTTAGGGACACTAGTCTATAATTCAGGGGTTCTTCCTTGTTTCCTCCCTTACGGATTAGTACCACATTTGCCCTCTTCCATTCCCGAGGCACTTTCCCCTCTTCCAGTGAACACTCAATTAAACTGTGAATCTTATCCGCCAGTTGTTCTCTGCATTCCTTCAGTACCCAATTAGAGATTCCATCCGGTCCTGGGGCCTTCCTTACATCTTGATTTCCAGCAATTTGGACACTTCACGCACTTCCACTTTTGTCTTTTATCACTGCATTTCTAGTCACTCCCTCCCCCTCCTCAAAATCCCTTTCCTTAGTGAAAACTGATTGGAAACATTTGTTCATTATTTCAGCTTGCATTACCGCATCCTTGTAGACCTCTCCTTCTACTTTCAGTTTGGTGATTCCTTCCATTTGCTTCAATTTGCCATTAACAAATCTATAAAACACTTTGGGTTCGTCCTTACATTTGTCAATTATACCTTTTTCAAAGTTCCTTTCTTCCTCTCTACGTATTCTTGTGTATTCATTTCTAGTTCTTTCATATTCTTCCTTTGTTCTGTTACTTCTCTTTCTCCATTTGTTCCACACCATGTCCCTCTCATTTTTTGCTGTCATATACCTTCTATTAAACCACTCCTTTTTCCTGTTTACTTTCCCCCTTACTCTTGGCACATATTTTTCCACTACCAAATTACAGAGGTCTAAAAAGATATCCCACTTCCTCTGTATCTCTTTTGTCTCTCTGAAATTTCTCCAATCCGCATTTTCGAAAAATTTTCTCAATTCTGCAAAGTTTGCTTTCCCAAAGTTGCTTCTTCCTTGCCTTTATTATAAAGCTCGTCTCTTGGCACCACATTCCCTATTATCATCTGGAACTCAATGACCACATGATCACTTTTTCCTACAGGACACAGATATTTAAAAAGATTCAATTACATCAGGTTCTTTGGATAGTAGCAAATCTAATCTTGCAGTGTGTCATCACCTTGGAATCGTGTCTCTTCTTTGACCCACTGCGTCATTACGTTATTCATTGCTATATTTAACAATTTAGTACCCCACGAATCTTCGCTGCCTCCCGAGTCCCATTCCTCCCAGTTCACCTCTTTACAATTAAAGTTACCCATTAGGATTATATTGTTGCTTTTCTCAATCACTTTCTGTAGATAACTAACCATGTCTGACAACATCTCCTTGTATTCATCGTCATTCTATGCTCTCGTCTTAGGGGGAACATATATCACTCCCATATCTCTCTTACCATTCTCTCCCGTTTCTAATTTCATATTTATCGCTTCGGCCCTGCCCTCTGCCATTTCCACTGTGTCTACATTTATATTGTCCTTTATTGCTATCATCACTCCTCCTCCTGTTTTTCTTTTCTGTCTCTTCTCCATAATTTGTATTTCCCATCTCCCAAATGAATATCAGTATCTTCTTTCAGTTTAGTCTCTACAAAGCACATAACATCAGGTTCGTGTACCCTCAAAAAATCACTGATTTCTAATCTTGCCGATATTAGTCCATCAATGTTTGTGTACACCACTTTCAAGCTTTTTACATAATTTTTTATACTCTCTTCTCTCCTTCCCTCCGTCGATGCCACTTTCTCAATTTCTGATCCATAACTCTCCAATAGAACTCTGTCTTCTCTTCCTCCGTTCGTTGTTTGTTTTTTAACTTTGCTTCCTTTACTAACTCCTTTAATTTAGCTCTTTCCTCTTCGTTTGCATCTCTCCTAATCCAAACATTTTTAAAACCCTCTTTATCTGACAACCTCCAAGTTCTACTTATGATTTCATTCACTATTACATGGGACTTAAACTTTACTTTCAAAAGCCTTGCCCCACCATCCTTGTACTTTCCTAACCTAAACACTTCTTCAATCTCTTCTTGGGCTTCATTCTTTCCCTCCATAACCAGTGATATTATTTCTTTAGCCTTGCTCAGTTCCTCTCTCTCTCTTTCATATTTTACTGTCATTCGTTTTTCTTTTATTCCTGAAATTATCACACATTTTTTCTTGTCTGCTACATCCCTGACCAAAGATTCTCTACTTCTTAGTTCCCTAACCACTTCCTTCTCCACTTTTTCCTTACTTTGTTGTTCTATGATCTTCAAATTTACATTTCCTTCCTCCTGTATTTTCTTCCACCCCTTATGTTGCTCCTTGATTTCCTGAATGTGTTCATCTTGACTCCTCGATTTTGATTCGTACTCCTATAGTTTACTTTTTATTCTGTCCCTTTCTTCTTCCAACCTCTTATTCCTCTTGAGCTGTTTTATTTCATTTGATGCGGATTTGTTACTCACCTTTAATTCTGTGACTTCTTTTTCTTGTTCCTCACTACGTGTGCTAACTTTTTCCAGTCTATTCTGTAGGACTTTGATCTCTCTCTCTTGCTCTATGGTCCGTTCCTGCAACTGCCTAATTACTTCCCATACCTTTTTTAACTCCTGGACATTCCTCTCCGCCGTTTTCTCTACACCTGCTACTCTTGTTTGTTGCAGCTTATCACTTCCTTTACCTACATTTTCTTCGGAGAAGCCCACAAATTCCCCCTCGCCAGTTGTAAACAATCTTCCGTCTCTCTCCGCCATGATACAACCATATGGAAACTTTCTTTTTCACTTAGTCTTGTTTTTTTTTAGCCGAAACCTGCAGGTTTCTTTAACTAATATCCGACGGGACCACCACTCACGCATTCAACCACATAATCACAATAGGCTATCTCCTTTTCGCAGCTAGGTCAGTGTTTTTTCCCCTCGATCCAGGAGCAGATCCGTCTCTCTCTCTCTACGACCCGTGTGTTGCTATGTGTGTATGTGTGTGTGAGTTCTTACCTAATTGTATCTTGACAGGAGTGAGTCAAGCTCGTACTGTTCCATGTCTTAAACCATTTTCATCATACATCTCCTTAAATTTATGAATTGTTTTGGAACACACTTTTTCATTCGGTAGTGCACTCCACTGATCAATTCAGGCGCCGTCTTCCAAAGGCGTCTTATCGCCACAAATGCTGATCTGAGAAAATGTGGTGCTTCCATTGACATTCAAATACTTCTCACTATTGTCATTCCTATTTCCCAGCCTCTTTCCCAACCATTCCCAGCTTCCTCCCCAGCCATTCCGAACTGATCAGTGTTTGGGGCGATAAGACGCCTTCGGAAGGCGGCACATGAATTGCCCTATTAGGGAAACTAAATTTCCTTATGTCTTTATCACCTCTCATTTTAGTGTCCTCTTGCTGAAGCTTCCCCATAGGTTATAAATTCATTTATGTCTATTTTCTCCCTGCCTGATATGCATTTATATAGCATTATCATGTCCCCTCTTTTCCTTCTCTCTTGTAGTGTTGGCAGATTCAGTTTTTCTAGTCTTTCTTCATAGCTTAGATCCCTTAAGCTTGGTACCAATCATGTAGCAGCCCTATGAACTTTTTCAATCATATCTATG
The DNA here is from genome assembly GCA_018397915.1 of Birgus latro. Lineage (NCBI taxonomy): Eukaryota > Metazoa > Arthropoda > Malacostraca > Decapoda > Coenobitidae > Birgus > Birgus latro. Next base: position 40,518 of record JAGKTI010000050.1, read on the forward strand.
TGTTTCTTGAGATGGGGATTCCAGACTACTGATGCATACTCCACGGTTGGTCTGATGAAGGATGTAATTATCTTCCTCAGCATGTCTTCATTTATGTATGTGAATCCTATTCTCATATTTGCAAGCAGTGTATACATGTTCCATACCTTTTCAATTATGTGGTCAGCTGGAGTTAGTCTCTTATTGATAATCACACCTAAGTCCTTCTCTCTTTATGATGTGTTTAGGGTTTTACTTCCTAATTTATAATCCCAATCTGGTCTTTTCCCACTTTTTCCAAACTTGATTACATGACACTTGTCCACATTGAATTCCATTTGCCATGTATTACTCCATTCATGAAGTTTATTTAATTCTTCTTGTAGCTCTTTACAAGAGTCTATGTTAGTAAATCTCCTTCGTGTTTTTGCATCATCGGCAAACATATTTAGATAGCTTTCATTTCCAATATTATTATCTATCTAATTTATATACACTAGAAACATAATTGGTGCCAGCACTGAGCCCAATGGTGCCAGCAATGACCCCACACACACACTGTGTATGTGTGTGTTGTGTGTGTGGTCTTACCTAATTGTCTATTTACAGGAAAGAGTGAAGCTCGTACTGTCCTGTGTATTAAACCATTTTTATCATACATACCCTTAAATTTATGAATAGTTTTGGCACACACTATTTCATTTGGTAGTGCATTGCACTGATCAATTGCCTTATTGGGGAAACTGAATTTCCTTACAGCTTTATCGCCTCTCTCTTTGCATAGTTTTTTGCAGTGTCCTCTTGCTGATGCTTCCCAGTAGGTTATATATTCATTTACGCCAATTTTCTCTTTCCCTGAGATGCATTTATATAGCATAATCATGTCTCCTCTTTTCCTTCGGTCCTGTAGTGTTGGTAGATTCTAGTCTTTCTTCGTAGCTTAGATCCCTTAAGCTTGGTATCCAACTTGTAGCTGCCCTTTGCACATTTTCAATCTTATCTGTGTGTTTTTGAGATGATTTCAGACTACTAATGCATACTCCAGGGTTGGCCTGATGAATGATGTTACCATCTTTCTCAGCATGTCTTCATTTATAAATGTGAATGCTATTCCCATATTACCATGCAGTGTTCACGGATACACATTACGTACCTTCTCACTGATGCAGTCAGCCGGAGATAGTCTGTTATTGATAATCACACCTAGATCTTTCTCCCTATCTGATATGGGTAAGGCTGATCTTCCTAACTCATTTTTCCAATCTGGTCTTTTCTCACTTTTACCATCTTAAATACATGACATTGTCCATATTAAATTCCATTTGCCATTTACTGCTCCATTAATGAAGCTTATTTATTCTTTTTGTAGCTCTTTGCAAGAAACTGTGTTAGTAATTTTCCTTTGTATTTTTGCATCATCTGCAAACATATTTATATAGCTTCCATTTCCAGTGTTACTGTCTACGTCATTTACATACAGTATACTAAAAACATAATTGGTGCCAGCACTAAGCCCTGTGGAACTCCGCTAGTCACCTCCCTCCATGAGTAATTTCCCCTTAGTACTGTTCTCATTTCCATTTTTCTGAGAAAATCCTGCATCCAACAGTACACGTTGCCTTGGATATCTCCTTGATGGTACAGCTTCCATAAAAGTCTTTGGGGCAGTACTCTGTCAAATGCTTTCTTGAAATCTAAATAGATACTGTCCACCCATCCTTATATCATAGTAGCTTAATAGATTAATATCACACAATTTTCCCTGTATAAAACTGAACTGTCTTTCTGTTATCATATTGTGTTCTTTTAGCTGGTTTACCCAAGCTTTTCTTATCAGCTTTTCAAGTATCTTATTTACAACATTGGTCAGTGACACTAGTCAGTAGTTGAGTGGATTCTGTCTATAAGAGAACAATGTTTGCTTTCTTCCAAATATCAAGTAGTTTACTTTGACCTAAGGATTCTTTGAATATTAAATATAATGGTCTGCTTAACTCTTCTGCACATTCATGTCGCACCCAACATGAAATTTCATCAGGACCATATGCCTTTCCTTTGTCTAATTTACTTCCTGTACATCTTTTTCTGATATTTGTATCTGTGGTAATATGTGTGGGCATGATGTTCCAAATCATCTCTTTCAAAATTATTTTCTTCTGTAAAAACTGATTCAAAACTTTTATTTATTTTTATTTTTTTATTTTTTTATGCATGGAAGAAGGAACCAAAGGCCATGGGCCTGCATACTGTTCCTTCCAAGAAAAAGCAAAAACAGTACAAAAGAGAGCCAAATTCAAGATCCGTTCAATTTGAGATGCCTGGACACACTGCGTTTGAAAGACTGGAGATCATAGGAAGTAGGAAATACAGACAGAGGAAGACAGTTCCAGAGTTGACCAGTTGCATAAATAAAAGACTGGGAGTAACGGTTAACTCTTGCATTAGAGAGTTGGACAGAAAAGGGATGACAGTTTGTTGCTAGACGGGTACTACGTGCCCGTCGTAGAGGTGGAGGGATACAAGCAGACAGTTCAGAGGAACAGTGACCATTGAAGTAGCGATAGAAGAGAGATAAAGATGCAACAGTGCGGTGGAGACAATGGTTGAAGGGAATCGGTAAGAGGAGGAGAGTTAATGAGACGAAAAGCCTTTGACTCCACCCTATTGAGAAGAGCTGCATATGGGGAGCCTCCCCACACATGAGAGTTGTACTCCATACACGGGCGAATAAAACCTGTGTACAAGGTCAACAACTGTGCAGGGGTAAAGAAAGTACGGAATCGGCTTACCACACCTAATCTCTTGGAAGCAGATTTCACAAGAGATGTAATATGTTCTTTCCAAGACAAATCCTGAGAGAATGAAACCCCAAGCATGTTCAAGGATGATGCAGGACATAACTGTTCATTATTAAACATTAGTGGGTAATCCTGAGGAAGATTTTGTCGGATTGATATGTGCATTGAAAATAACAAGATTATTTTTACCCCAATCAGAGATACGAGCCAAATCAGACATTAGGTGTGCCATAGCCTCATCCCTTTTTTGTTGAAGTAACTGCTGAGATGGACATTGCGGGAACCGAATGGAAAGGTGAAGGGTGGAATCATCAGCATATGATTGGATAGGGTTAGATGTACAGCTTAGAAGGTCATTGATGAATAAAAGGAAGAGAGTAGGTGATAGGACAGAACCCTGAGGAACACCACTGTTGATAGGTCTAGGAGAGGAACAAAGGCCGTCTACAACAGTGGCTATAGAACGACCAGAAAGGAAGCTAGAGATGAAGGCACAGATAGAAGGATAGAAACCGTAGGAGGGCAGTTTGGAAATTAAAGATTTATGTCAGACTCGATCGAAAGCCTTTGAGATGTCAAGTCCAATGACAAAGCTTTCGCCAAAGTCCCGGAAGGAGGATGACCAAGAGTCTGAAAGGTAGGTGAGAAGATCGCCAGTGGAGCGTCCCTGACGGAACTCATACTGACGATCAGAAAGAAGGTTGTGACAGGAAAGGCGCTTTAAAAATTTTCTGTTAAGAATTGACTCGAAAACTTTTGATATGCAGGATGTTAAAGCAATTGGACGATAGTTAGAGGGTTGGGAATGGTCACCCTTCTTTGGGACTGGCTGAATGAGAGCAAACTTCCAGCAAGAAGGAAAGGTACAAGTTGAGAGACAATGGCGAAAGAGTTTACCTAGACAGGGTGTAAGCACAGAAGCACAGTTTTTGAGGACAACAGAAGGGACTCCATCAGGACCGTATGCCTTTTTAGTATTGAGGCCAGTAATGGCACAGAACACATCTGCTGAAGAAATTTTAATGTCAGACAATAGGAAGTCAGAGGGGGGAAGTGATGGAGGAATAGTACCGGAATCGTCTAAGGTGGAATTGGAGGAGAAAGTCTGAGCAAAGAGATCTGCTTTATCAGTAGAAGAAATAGCTGCAGAGCCATCAGAGTAGAAAAGAGGAGGGAAGGATGATGAGGTAAAGTTGTTAGAAAGGTTTTTGGCAAGGTGCCAGAAGGAGCGAGAAGAATTCGAGTTGGAGAGTTGGGAACATTTAGCACGGATGAAATTGTTTTTAGCAAAGCGAAGAACAGACTTAGCATGATTCCGGGCAGAAATATATAAAAGGTGTGATTCAGGGGTGGGTTGGCTCCGGTACCTCTTATAGGCCCTCTCCTTGATGCGGACAGCATTAGAACAAGCGTGATTAAACCAAGGCTTTCTTGCATTAGTCAGAGGATATGAGAAAGGAATGTATGCTTCCATGCCTGAGAGAATAACCTCCGTAACGCGCAAGGCACACTCAGATGGCTCCCGGCCATGGAAGCAATAATCATTCCATGGAAAATCAAAGTAGTACTGCCTGAGGGCCTCCCAATCTGCAGCTCCAAAGTGCCACAGGCGGCGTTTCTTTGGAGGGTCCATAGGCCGTACTGGAGCGATTGGACATGTTAAGGTAATAAGATTGTGATCGGAGGAGCCCAACGGAGAGAAAAGATGAACAGTGTAAGCAGAAGGATTAGTTGTTAGGAAAAGGTCAAGTATGTTGGAACTCTCTCCAAGGCGGTCAGGGATACGGGTAGGGTGCTGTACAAGCTGCTCTAGGTCATTAAGGATAGAAAAGATGTAGGCTTGTTCACCAGGTGGATCAGTGAAAGGAGAGGAGAGCCAAAGGTGGTGGTGAACATTGAAATCTACTAGAATGGAGATTTCAGAGAAAGGAGAAATGGACAGTGCTTCACATACATCTTTCTCTTGTGTATAGATGCTCCCATCGTCCAAAACGGACTGTATTTTATCTTTAACTTTGGTTTTGCTTCGGACGTAGCTGTAAAATAGGTTGGTCACTACTTTTATTTATAATGTGTTCTTCAAAATGTCTGTGAGCATTCCTCCTTATCTTTTTAGAATCAGTTCTTACCTGTTTATAGTTGTTATATGCCCTCTCACTACAGTGTCTTCTGTATCTTTTCCACAGCAAGCCTTTTTCCTTTTGATTTTTTACATTCTGTATTAACCCGCTGAGAGCGATAGGCCTCATTTGAGATTTATCAGAGTCGAAAGCGATCGGCCTCAATTGAGCGCGATTTTCAAAGGCATACCAAAACCGCGCCACGAGTGGTAGGGGGCTGAAATTTGTATGGAAAATAGTGGCAGGTAGCAACTCTCGATACAACCCATGCATTGTCCCATATATGTTCAGAATACGAGCGCGCGAGCAGACACCATGGACCTTTTATGTCATCGAGATCAAAAGTTGAACATTTAAGATGGCGGCGGCCACCATCCTGAGTTCTGAGAAAGGCCGAACATTGCACAAGTGGCAACCAAGCTAATTTGGCCCCTGACTATACAGAACACATTGCCGCGAAAACAGATCGAAGTAGTTAACATTGCAGGGTCAACATTTTTGGCACCTCTACTATTACATTATCTGACTTAACTGAGAGTTCTTATCACTGACTAAGTGTTATGGCCGAAATGTGTTATTCCCTCCCCCCATCTAAGCTAACCTAACTAGAAACGTGAAAATACTTACCTGCCCTTGGGCGATCCTTAGTCCTGTAAATCCTCGATATAACGAACTTCAGTAGACCGGAATTCGCTTTTATCGGACTCGAGGAGCTACCGGACTAAACTCCTATATATAGGAAAAAGTCCGATATAGCCAGAAACCAGTCCGGACTGCATGACCACTTCATCTATGCACCACAATATGACAAGTAAAAGACATGTTTTTCAGTGCACAGTACAGTATTATTATACCATTTGATTAATGTAGTGAAGGTATAATACAGTACAATACTCCAATGGTGGTGAAAACCACTGATGCAATCCGGACTAATGTCTGATATATCGGAAAAAGTCCGGATTAGCAGGGGTAAGTCCGGATGTCGCTTTTACCAGAAAATCGCATATTTCGGACTGGCCTGAGCCCCAATTAGTCCGTTATAGTGAGGTTTTACTATAATTTCCTCCCGTGATCCCACTAACCCCACACCAAGCACTAGGGGATCTGCACGCACACACACACACACACACACACGAGAGGGAGAGAGAGAGTTATGAGAAAATTGTATAACAAATGTATGCTTTTCGGAAGATTAAGGTAATTTATCACAGTCTGAGAGAGAGAGAGAGAGAGAATAAATACAGAAATGCACAAGCAGCATCCCTTCTCCCTTCGAATAACAAGATAAGACATAACATCAGTCCCTCTTCTTTCTCTAGTTCTTCAATCCCTCCCTCCTCTCTCAGAAAGAGAGAATAAATATGCAAATACACAAGCAGCGTCCCTTCTCCCTTCAAATGACAGGACATAACATCAGTCCCTCTTCTTTCTCCCCAATCCCTCCCTCCTCTCTTGGAGAGAGAGGGAAAGCAAGAGAGAGAGAGAGTTACGAGTTCGTTTGTTTCGTTTCGTTTTTGAAGGCTCCAACATGCTTGCATGCGTCGTCGGCCTTGGTCACCTAATGGCGGCTCTCCATGCTGCTCGATCTTTGGCAGCCTCCCTGTTTAGTCCCTTAACCCTTAAGTCACACTTAATGGCCTCACCCATGTCTTTCTCGGACTACCCCTCCCAAACCCTCCCCCAACATTAACACTTCTCACCCTCTGTACCCAATTATCATCCCCCATCCTCTCTGCATGTCCAAACCACCTCAGCCTACCTCTCCTCATCACAACACCAATACACTCCAGTCCCATCCTACCTCTCAACTCTTCCATCGTAAACCCAACCCCCCCAGGCCTTGCATGTAGGGACGCACTGCACCTCCACCTAATCATTGTCATTTCTGTAAGTTTAAACCTGCGTATATCCTCTTCCTTTACTGCCCAGGTCTCACTACCATACAGCATCACACTCCTAACACATGCTGCATACAAAGACCCCTTAGCACGTAAGGAGAGTCCTCTCAATGTCAAGAAAGGCAACAGCTCCCTGAACATCTTCCAACCACTTCTCACCCTAGCAATCGAGCTAACTCCAGCCCCACCTCCGGCACATAACATGTCTCCCAAATAACAAAACTCCACACACTCAAGAGACTCACCAGCAAGTTCACTCCTTACATGCCTAACAATCTCTACCTGCTCTCCCTGATGCGCCGCACACATGAAATCAGCAGTATCTCGCAGTCTACCTCTAATACCAATACATCACTTGTGCACCCATTTATCACAAACATTATACAAGATGGAATTGCTTCCCACACCTTTGTGGCAAACTGCACATGCCCACTCTCCCTCCCCTCTGATTGTACCACCACCAACCCTAGATATCATCACTTCTGTTTTATCTGCATTTACCCTTAAGCCCTTGTGCCCCATACCATCTCTCCACTTCTTAAATCTTTCCTCCGCCTCCTTTTTATTCTCTGCAATCAACACCAAATCATCAGCATACAACATCTCCCATGGGAGTCCATCTCTGAAGTCACATGAGAGGGCTTCAAGCACCATGATAAATAACAAGGGACTCAAAACTGACCCCTGATGCACACCATCATTCACGGAAAACTCATCATTCAAAACTCCATTCACTCTTACCTGGGTGCGAGCACCCACCTATATGGCCATAACCACTCTAACCAGCCACTCTTCCAACCCTAGCTTTTTCACTGCCCACTTCACCACCTCTCTAGGGACTCTGTCAAAAGCCTTTTCCAAATCAACAAAAACAAAATACAATTCCCCTTCCTTTCCAATATATTTTTCCTGAAGCTGTCGAACAATGAATATGGCACCAGTGGTCCCCCTGCCTGGCATAAACCCAAACTGCATCTCATCGATATTCACTCTTTCTCTAATCATACCTTCTAGAACTCTCTCCATTACTTTCATTATCTGATCTAAGAGCTTTATACCTCTGTAATTTCCCCTTTCCAGGACATACCCTTCCCTTTGTACACATTTACAATTACAGTGGAGCCCCTCAGGTAGCGTTTTTTTGGGTAGTGAATCCATGGATAGCGACAGGAATGAAACTATCTCATAGCGATTAATGCTGCACGGTTAGCAAAAATCCGCTAGGCATTTAACACGTAGCGAGCTGGTAACACTGATAGTGAGTGCAAGTCTATCGTCATTCACACACACCACAAAGCCAGCAGAAGACAGGGCGTGTGTGCTGGGCATTCCCCAGGCCCTGTCTTCCTCCTTACTGTTATTTTAATCAGCCTACACCCAGCATTCACTATAGGTGAAGGAAATCTTTAACCAACTATCGTCATTCAGTTCATTGACCCATGTGGAGTGAAAGTACATATCATAAGCTTTTCTTATAACTAATCTCCAACTATCTCTCTCCTACCAAATTTTACAGTTTTAAATTTTTCCTTTACCTTTACTTTTCTCTTGGGGGAATGCCGGTATCTAGGTGATACTATCAGCCTACACCCGGCATTCACTATAGGTGAAGGAAATCTTTAACCAACTATCGTCATTCAGTTCATTGATCCATGTGGAGTGAAAGTACATATCATAAGCTTTTCTTATAACTAATCTCCAACTATCTCTCTCCTACCAAATTTTACAGTTTTAAATTTTTCCTTTACCTTTACTTTTCTCTTGGGGGAATGCCGGTATCTAGGTGATACTGACGGATGGAAGGTGAACCTCCCCACATTTACCCCAAGAAGAAGAAGAAGAAGAAGATTGTTTGTTTATCCACGCACCATGCATTCATTCGACTTGTCACAGTCTCGCCATTGTTAAAGTTTTTTGTGACCTTCCATTTATTGTCTGGCTACTGAGTGTTCTAATATCATGGCTTCAACTTCGGGGGCTGGCCCAAGTGGTGGTGGTGGCCCAGCCAAAAAACAGGAAGTGCTGGTAATGTAAAAGTGACCGAAAAGGCCAGACAATACATGCGTGGCAAGCCAAAGAAACAATACTGCATGGAGGAAAAGAAAAAGATAATTGTTTGAATATGTAGTAAACGTTTATCTTATTACAGTACAGAAGAAATATGACGTGATACTGATGAGTAATGGAGGAAATTAGGGGTATAGCTGAAGGAATCCAGAACCGTATTAATTTTTTTAGGTAAGAAGTTTGCCCCATGGGTAGCAATTTCATGGGCAGCGGCCATTTTGGTGGACTAATAAGGTCGCTATCAAAGGGACCCCACTGTACACTCTTCAGCCAATCATATGGGACAACACACTCATATATAATCATATTTATCAGGTCAGTGACTAACCTCACCCCAGTATCTCCTGAGGCCTTCAACATTTCGGCAGTCAACCCAGATACACCTGCCGCCTTCCCCACCCACATCCTGCCTATTGCCTCACTCACAGCAGCAGTGTCAATCAAAGGCCAAGGGCCAAACCCTGGATCTGCTGGCTCCAAACCTTCCCTATCCCAATCAAACTCCTCATTCAACAACTGGCTATAATGCTCTCTCCATACATCTTTAATATCCCCACTGTTCACCATTACCCTTCCTTCGTCATTCTTCACACACTGCTCACATACAATATCCCGATTATCCCTCTTCACCTGATCTGCCACCCTAAAAATCATATTTTTCCTTTCTCCATGATTTAGATTTTCAAGTAAAAGTCTCTGTGACTCAGACTTCGCCCTGTATACCTCTCTTCTAGCCCTGCGCTTGGCAACCAAGTACTCCTCCCTGTTACCACCCTTCTTCCATTCCCGAAAAAGCCTTCTTTTCTCCTTAACTGCAGCTTCTACACCCTCATCCCACCACCAAGTCACTTTATGTCTTGCTGGGCCCCCTGTCCAACTGCACACTGCATCGGTAACTCTCAAGAGGCTGTTCTTAAGGGCTCTATACTGTTCATTAACGTCTCTATCTACGGCTTCCTGTTCAGCCACCACTCTCCTCATCTCACTATAAAAGGCATCCCTTACTGATTGGTTTCCCAGCTTCCATATTTTCCTCCTAGGTACATATGTCCTCCTCCTCGTCATTCGTTCCTTAAGCACCATGTCACAAATCAACAGTTTGTGCTGCTGCACACACTCCTCGCTTCCTATAACTTTAACATCCCTCACTAATCTCCTATCAATCCTCCTGACCAGAAAATAATCTATCTGACTACTATTTCCCCCGGACTCGTACGTAATCAATCTACTCACTCTTTTTCTAAAATGTGTGTTGCACACAATCATGTCCATAGCCTCCCCAAACTCGAGTATTCTTTCCCCTTCCGCATTCCTCACACCATATGCACATCCTCCATGGACTCCTTCATAACCTTGAGCTGCTTCACCAACATGACCATTTAAATCCCCTCCCAGAACCACTACCTCATCATCACCCATACCACTTACTACACATATTAAATCATCCCAAAATCTATCCTTCTCTGCGTCATCCAATCCTACCTGCGGAGCATATGCTGATATAACTGAAAAAATCACCCGTCCGATCAAAATTTTCACTACTATTATCCTATCACTTACTCTCATGACATTCATGACATACTCCACCCATTTCTCCGCAACCAACACACCCACACCCCCATATCCGTCAGATCCCCCCTGCCAAAACAGCTTATAGTAGCAATCCTTCCCAGTAATCTTTCTGGCTGATCCACCCCTGTACCGGACTTCCTGCAAACAAGCCACATCCACCCACCTCCTACTAAATGCCTCAACAACTTCCCCCGCTCTTCCCCTCAAACTTCCCACATTCCATGAGCCCACCCTAAACCCCCTGGGTGATTTGCTGTTCTCAGGCTTGCTTTGGTGCTTGTTTTTGTTCATAGTCAGAGTTGGTAAGATAAAGGGGGGTAAACATTCCAAAGGCCCGACCCACTGCACAGTCCTAGGTCCAGGCAATGGATCTGGGACCCCTAGCCCACCAGCTTACTAGTGGCTGTGGTAGTGGCCTCGGGGCACCCTGCCAGGACACCTGCAGGGACACCCTCCAAGCGCGCCTTGGCACTGCAACTGCCCCGCCATTATACACCCACTGATAGGGCAGCCTCCTGGGGCGCTACTCCCAGGTTCGGGCCCCTCTCTACTGAGCGGAAGCGGCAGCCTGGGAACCGCAATGCCCTGTACCCTCTAGCACAGGTTCGAGCCCCATCTCGCCCCAGACCCATGATCAATGCCAGCGGAACCCCTGTCAAGCCTCCCCCCCGAAAGTCCGCCACTAGGTAGCGGGGGCAAAGTTTTCTGGCCGCATGCCCTTGCAGGCGTCAACCCCTGTAACGTAGGAAAACTATATTTCTTGATGTCCTTCAAGCAACATGGCTCTTTAGTTTCATTCCGTGTCCTCTTGTTGTTCTCTCATCCCACACAAACAGATTTTCTCTGTCAATTTTTTCTACACCTATCATGGTCCTGAACACTGCAATCATGTCGCCCCTCTCTCTCCTTTCCTCTAAGGATGGCAAATCCAGCCTTTCTAGCCTCTCACTGTATGATAGATCTGCCAGACTGGGGACCATCTTAGTTGCTGTTCTTTGTATTCTCTCAATCTTGTTTATGTCTTTCTTTTTGTGTGGGGACCACACTACTGCTGCATATTCTAACCTGGGGCGGATCATGGCTACTATCAATTTTTCCATCATCTCCTCATCCATGTAATGAAATGGCACTCTTATATTGGTCAAGAGTTTATATGTCTCTCTCACTATCTTATTTATGTGCTTTTCAGGTGACAAACTATCCTGGACCAGCACTCCCAAATCTTTCTCTTCTCTCGCTTTTCTAATTGGTTC
>JAGKTI010000050.1:66202-99587 GCA_018397915.1 Birgus latro
AAAGTCTCTCATCCATTCCAGGAGGCTTCCCTTAAGTCCTCCTATATGCTCTAATTTCCATAATAGTCTCTTGTGGGGTACTTTGTCGAAGGCCTTCTCCAGATCTAAGTACACACAATCCACCCAACCGTCTCTCTCCTGTAGCACGTCAATCGCCCTTGAGTAGAAGCTCAACAAGTTGGAAACACATGACATTCCACTTCTGAATCCAAACTGACTTTCAGTCAAAATATTCATCTCTTCCAGATATTTTATCCATCTATCTTTCAGGATTCTCTCACACAATTTCGCAACCATACTGGTTAGGGACACTGGTCTATAATTCAGGGGTTCTTCCTTGTTTCCTCCCTTATAGATTGGCACCACATTTGCCCTCTTCCATTCCCGAGGCACTTTCCCCTCTTCCAAGGAGCACACAATTAAATTGTGAATCTTATCCGCCAGTTGTTCTCTGCATTCCTTCAGTACCCAATTAGAGATTCCATCCGGTCCTGGGGCCTTCCTTACATCTTGAGCTCCCAGTAATTTATACACTTCCTGCACTTCCACTTTTATATCTTTTATCACTACATTTCTTATCATTCCCTCTCCTTCCACAAACTCCCTTTCCTTAGTGAAAACCGACTGGAAACATTTGTTCATTACTTCAGCTTGCATTACTGCATCCTTGTAGACCTCTCCTTCTACTTTCAGTTTGGTGATTCCTTCCCTTTGCTTCAATTTGCCATTAACAAATCTATAAAACAATTTGGGTTCATCCTTACATTTGTCAATTATACCTTTTTCAAAGTTCCTTTCTTCCTCTCTACGTATTCTTGTATATTCATTTCTAGTTCTTTTATATTCTTCCTTTTTCCTGATATTACTTCTCTTTTTCCATTTGTTCCATGCCATGTCCTTCTCTTTTTTCGCTATTATACACCTTCTATTAAACCACACCTTTTTCCTGTTTTCTTTCCCACTTACTCTTGGCACATATTTTTCCACACCCAGATTGTAGAGGTCTAAAAAGATATCCCACTTCCTCTGTATCTCTCTGTGTGTATTTACCTAATTGTGATATACAGGGAATGAGCTACGCTCGTGGGGTCCCATCTCTTTTTCTCATTATGTCAAGTTTTGCTTTAAACTCGTTTAAGTTTTTTGACTGGACGATCTCTTTGTCCAGTCTATTCCACAGGTCTATGCATCTATACGGAAAACTATATTTCTTGATGTCCTTCAAGCAGCATGGCTTCTTCAGTTTCAGTCCATGTTCTCTTGTTGCTCTCTTATTCCATACAAACAGATCTTCTCTATCAAGTTTATCTACTCCCATCATGGTCCTGAACACTGCAATCATGTTACCCCTCTCTCTCCTTTCCTCTAAGGATGGCAAATCCAGCCTTTCTAGCCTCTCACTGTATGACAGATCTGCCAGACTGGGGACCATCTTAGTTGCTGTTCATTGTATTCTCTCAATCTTGTTTATATCTTTCTTTTTGTGTGGGGACCACACTACTGCTGCATATTCGAATCTGGGGTGGATCATGGCCACTATCAATTTTTTCATCATCTCCTCATGCATGTAATGAAATGCCACTCTTATGTTGGTCAAGAATTTATATGTCTCTCTAACTATCTTGTTAATGTGTTTTTCAGGTGAGAACTATCCTAGACCAGCACTCCTAAATCTTTCTCTTCTCTCGCTTTTGTGACTGGTTCATTACCCATCATATAATTCAGTGATGGTCTGTTACCCATTTCCAACATTTTACATTTTTTTGTGTTGAATTTCATTTCCCATATCCAGCTCTAGTCACGTATCCTACCCAGATCCTCCTGCAGCATTTTACAGTCCCCTTCAACCTCTACCTTCCTCAAGATCTTTGCATCATCAGCAAACAAGACTTGCATAACTGTTCACTCCATCTACCATATCATTTATGTAAATCAGGAACATTACTGGCACCAACACCGAGCCCTGTGGGACACCACTTGTTACTTCTCTCCATCCAGACGTCCTGTCCTTTATTATTGTCCTCATTTGTCTGTCTCTCAAAAAGTCTCTCATCCATTCCAGGTTACCCTTCAGTCCTCCTATATGCTCTAATTTCCACATTAGTCTTTTATGGGGCACCTTGTCAAAGGCCTTCTCCAAATCTAAATACACACAATCCACCCAATCGTCTCTCTCCTGTAGCACATCAATCGCGCTTGAGTAAAAGCTCAACAAGTTGGAAACACATGACCTTCCACTTCTGAATCCAAATTGACTTTCAGTCAAAATATTCATCTCTTCCAGGTATTTTATCCGCCTATCATTCAGGATTTTCTCGCACAATTTTGCAACCATGCTGGTTAGGGACACTGGTCTATAGTTCAGGGGTTCTTCCTTGTTTCCTCCCTTGTAAATTGGTACCACATTTGCTCTCTTCCATTCCCGAGGCACTTTCCCTTCTTCCAGCAAACACACAATTAAACTGTGAATCTTATCCACCAGTTGTTCTCTGCATTCCTTCAGTGTGTGTGTGTGTGTGTGTGCATGCATTTACCTAGCTGTATTTACCTAGTTGTGATACAGAGGAATTGAGCTATGCTCACGGGATCCCATCTCTGTGTCTCAACCAGACAAACTTTCCTTTAACTCATTTAAGTTTCTAGACCGGATGATCTCTTTGTCCAGGCTATTCCACAGGTCAGTGCATTTATACAGAAAACTGTATTTCTTGATATCCTTCAAGCAACTTGTCTTTTTCAGTTTCTTTCCATGTCCTCTTGTTGTTCCCCCATTCCATACAAACAGATCTTCTCTGTCAATTTTGTCTAATCTCATTATGGCCCTGAACACTGCAATCATGTCGCCTCTCTCTCTCTCTTTCTTTCTTCTGAGGAATGCAGAATCAGCTTTTCTAGTCTTTCGTTTTACAACTGATATGCCAGGCTAGGGACCATCTTGGTTGCTGCTCTTTGCATTTTCTTGAACTTGCTTCTTGCTGCTCTTTGTATTTTCTCAATCTTGTTTATGTCTTTCTATGTGAGGACCACACCACTGCCATATATTCCAACCTCAGATGGATCATAGTCACTATCAATTTTTTCATCTACTCATCCATGTATGGACAAATTATCCTGGACCAACACTCCCAGGTCCTTCTCTTTTCTTGCTTTTGTGATTGGTTCCTTTCCCATCAAGTAATTCAGTGATGACCTCTTGGTACTTTTACCCATTTCCAATATTTTGCATTGAATTTCATACCTGGGTCCAAACGAAAATTCCGTCCAGATCTTCCAGCAACATTTTACGATCCTCTTCAACTTCTACTTTTCTCATGATCTTTGCATCAGCTGCAAATAGACTTGCATAACTGTTCATTCCATCCACCACATTGTATACGTAACTAAGAAACATTACAAGCACCAGCACTGAGCCCTGTGGGACTCCATTTGTTACTTCTCCCCACCCTGACATCCTACACTTTATTACTGTCCTCACATCTGTCGGTCTATTATGAAGTCTCTCATTCACTTCAAGAGGTTCCTCTTCAGTCCTCCTATGTGCTGCAATTTCCACATTAGTCGCTTATTGGGAACCTTGTCAAAGGCTTTCTCCAGATCTAACTAAACACAATCCATCGAACTCTCTCTCTTCTGTAGTACGTCAATTACCTTTGAGTAGAAGTTCAACTACAGTAAGACCTCACTATAACAGACTAATTGGGGCCCAAGCCAGTCCGAAAAATGCAAAATTCTGATAAAGCGACATCCGGACTTACCCCTACTAATCCGGACTTTTTCCGATATATCAGACATTAGTCCGGATAGCATCAGTGGTTTTCACCACCATTGCAGTATTGTACTGTGTTATACCTTCACTACATTAATCAAATGGCATAATAATACTGTACTGTGCACTGAAAAACATGTCTTTTACTTGTCTTATTGTGGTGAACATAGCTGAAGTAGTCATTCAGTCCGGACTGCTTTCTGGCTTTATCGGACTTTTTCTGATATATAGGAGTTTAGTCCGGTAGCTCCTCGAGTCCGATAAAAGAGAATTCCGGTCTACTGAAGTCCGTTATATCGAGGTTTTACTGAAATAAGAGGTACACAAACTTCCACTTCTGAATCCGAACTGACTTTCTGCCAAAATGTCCATCTCCTCCAGATAGTTTATCCACCAGTCTTTCAAGATTCTCTCGCACAATTTTGCGACCATGCTGGTCAGGGACACTGGTCTATAATTCAGGTGTTCTTCCTTATTCCCTCCTTTGTAAATTGGTACCACACAGGCCGACTTCCATTTCTGAGGCATTTTCCCTTCTTCCAGAGCACACACAACTAAACCGTGAATTTTATCCGTCAGTTGTTCTCTGCATTCTTATAGTATACAATTAGAGTTCCTGTCAGGACCTGGGGCCTTCCTTACATATGAGTTTACAGGAATTTATACACTTCCTGCACTTCAAGTTTTATATCTTTTAACACTACATTTCCAGCTACTCCCTCACCCTCCAATAAATCACTTTTCTTAGTGAAAAACAATTGGAAACTTTGTCCATTATTTCAGCTTGAATTACAGCATCTTCACAGACACTTCCTTCTACTTTCAGCTTATTAATATCTTCCTTGTATTTCAATTTGCCACTGACAAACCTATAAAACAATTTAGGTTCCTCCTTACATTTGTTGGAGGAGCAATTGGGTAAATATAGATTGGAGCAGATGGGGGAAGTGGAAGGTGTGTGCAAGATATTCACAGAAGAAATCTGTGCAGCATGTGAGGTGGTGTGTGGGGTGAAGAGAAGATGAAAGAGGGTTCAGGGACAGCATGGTAGACAGAAGAGGTGAGCGAGGCTGTGGCACAAAAGAAGAAAGCATATAATGAGTGGATGAGGAACAGAGGCATCGAAGAAGCTGAGAGACGGACGAGAGAGTTATACGTAGAAAGGAGGAGAGAGATGAAAAGATTAGTAAGAGAAAGTAAGAAGAGAGTGGATGAGGAACTGGAGTGCAAAGTAGAGGGAATGTAAGAAAATGTTCTGGAAAGAGGTAAAGAGAGCTAGACAGATGCCAATGAAGTTAGTGGGGGTGTGAGAGATAAAAATGGTAGATTACTAGTGGAGAAGGGAGAAAAAATGAATAGATGAAGAGAACATTTTAACAAATTGTTGAACATAGAGGATGAAAGTAATGCAAGTATAAGTGGCTGGGGAATGGCGAGGAGAAGGAGGGTTGCGAGAAGAGAGGAAGAAATCAGTAGGATGGAAGTGGTGGAAGCAATGAAGAAAGTTAAAATGGGGAAAGCCCCAGGAATTGATGGAGTGTGTGGTGAAATGTTGAAGCATGGGGGAGAGACAGTAATAAAATGGATGTGGAAGGTGTGCAGATTGGCCTGGGAGGAAGGTAGAGTCCCAGAGGACTGGTGGCCTGGGAGGAAGGTAGTCCCAGAGGACTGGTGGCCTGGGAGGAAGGTAGAGTCCCAGAGGACTGGTGGCCTGGGAGGAAGGTAGAGTCCCAGAGGACTGGTGGCCTGGGAGGAAGGTAGAGTCCCAGAGGATTGGAAGTCAGGTATAATAATTCCTTTGTACAAAGGAAAAGGGGAAAAAGAAGTGTGTGGTAATCATAGGGGCATTTGCCTTCTTAGTGTAATAGGAAAAGTATATGGTAGGATACTTATTGACAGAGTTAGGGAAATTACAGTGGAATTAGTTGGAGAAAAACAGGGAGGTTTTAAGAGGGGAAGAGGTTGTGTAGACCAGATATTCATTCTTATATCTTTAGTGGAAAAGTTTCTAGAGAAGGGAAAGAAGTTGTATGCAGCCTTCATGGATCTGGAGAAAGCATATGACAGGGTGGATAGACAAGGATTGTGGAAAGTATTAATAATATATGGAGTGGATGGGAAGTTGTTGAAGGCAGTAACGAGTATGTATGAGGGTGCTAAGGCTGCAGTGCGTGTGGATGGCAAACTGAGTGAATCTTTCCATCTGAAGGTTGGATTGAAACAAGGATGTGTCATGTCGCCATGGTTGTTCAATCTGTACATGGATGGGGTTATAAAAGAGATACAAGGTTGGGAGTGGATGTCGGAGCGGCCCTAGTGAGAGAGGGCAGTGTTTGGAAACTCCCTGTACTGTTGTTTGCAGATGATACTCTGTTGTTAAGTGAAGATGGAGGGGAGCTGCAAGGCTTGGTAGATGAGTTTGGGAGAGTGTGTAAGAAGCCGACTCTAAAGGTGAATGTAGGGAAGAGTAAAGTGATGGTCTTTGAGAGAAGTGAAGCCAGTGAATGTACAGTGAGATTGGATGGGGAGGATATGGAGAATGTGAGTGAATTTAAGTACTTGAGTAGTGTGATGAGTAAGGATGGAAGTCTGGAGGGTGAAGTGCTTGAAAGGGTGCAGCAGGGAAGGAAGGTTGCTGGTTCATTGAAAGCAGTGATAAGAAACAGGCAAGTGGGCATGGAAGTGAAAAAGTTGTTACATGACAGTATTGTGATACCAACTCGTAACATATGGAAGTGAAGCTTGGACCCTGTTGGAGGGACAGAAGTCAAGAGTGAAAGCAGTGGAAATGAGTTATTTGAAAGGAGCATGTGGAGTCACATGGAGAGACAGACTAACAAATGAGGAAGTGAAGGAGCATTGTGGTGTGGATGTGGACGTGATAGGAAGCGTTAGGAGAAACACATTAAGGTGGTTTGGGCATGCGGAGAGGATGGAGAGTGAAAGACTAATGAGGAGGGTGTATGTGAGTAAGGTGGTGGGGGGGAGAGGGAGGGGGAGGCCGAGGATGAGATGGAGGGATGGAGTGGAGAGGTACATGAGATAGGGGGGTGTGAGTTGGGAGCGGGGTAGTGAAATGGCGGGGGGACAGAGTGACATGGAGGAGATTTGTTTGTGGCCACCCCGTGCGGGATTGAGGTGTCTGGCAATAGATAGATAGATAGACCTCTTTCAAGGTTTCTTTCTTCCTCTCTACGGATTCTTGTACAGTAAATCCTTGTATATCGACGCATTTTACTTCGATGCTTCATTTTTCGCGACAGAAAAAAGTTTCCGACATATCTCAAACCTTGTCACTTTTCCCCAATTTTTGTCGCCGCTTCCAGCCGGCAGCCGACACTCAGCAGACGGCGCATACCGATGCTCATTTGTTGGTGGCCATCTTGCGACCACCCTGCCCTCTATCCATAAAGCGGCGCTACTACAGTCCCCTTCACCATTGTGTTTTTTGTGCAGCCAAGAAGCAGAGGATTTTGCAGCTCATTGAGGAGGGGTTGATAGCCCCTGAGATACATCGCCTGACTGGGGCTCATGACAGCACCATAAGGACAGTAAAAAACCATGGCACAAATAAAGATTAAGGGGAAAAAACACAGACACATTTACTTTATCGTTGTTTTACATGCACTCACCTGCTTTTTGAGAGTTACTTTGTTTTTTCTGTGTTTTTTCCCCTTAATCTTTATTTGTGCCATGGTTTTTTACTGTATCAATATCCACCTAATGGAGTTAGTTTTTAGAGTTAACCAACCAAGTGTTTGTTAGAACAATTCAGGGGAAGAATATGCAGTACTGTAACAAAAATCGGTAACATTGGTTACTGTTATGTTGCATTATACCCCTAAGGAAGAACAAGGAACCTCTCAGCAAGCAGGTGGGTGCACGTAAAATAACAATAAAGTAAATGTGTCTGTGTTTTTTTCCCCTTAATCTTTATTTGTGCCACTGTTTTTTACTGTATCAATATTCACCTAATGGAGTTTGTTTTTTTTTGTGTGATCAGATGCACAAGCCTACAAACAGCAGAGGTGGACGAATCGGCTGAAGACACCACTTGACACACTACGGCTTAGACTCAGGTGTGGCTGACATAACAGAGGAAGAGATGAACTCTAGTGAAGAGAAAGAAAGGCCAGATCACAATGCACAGGAGAAGATGGCCACCCAGAAATTGCCCACATCCTCTCCACCATAACCGACATGGCAACAACCTTCGAGACATACACCGGGAGTATGCCTGAGGCTACCCAGATCCTATCCACCTTGAATGATCTGAAGTCTCAACTGATGGCAGTCTACAACAGAAACCTACTGGAGCAGAGACAAGCCAGGATCACACATTTTTTTAATGTGACAGAGAATGTGGCTGCTATTATGCAAGACTTAGACGTGACAGGAGAGGAGGATGAAGGAGGAGAAGTGGACAGAGAGGAAGTGGAGTTGCTGGAGCCTGAATTCGACTTCTGAGGGCTTCAGCTTAGGTGATAGGGCTTCCCCAGAGAGGCCCATGTCACCCAGTAACTAGCCCATCCACCCTGAACACACCTTCACCTGCCACTCATGCCAATGTTTACTTTATTTCTGGTAAGGATTTTTGGTTTGCAGCTCTTTATAACAGTTCTAATGTCATTTCAGGTACATGTTTATTATGTTATGCTGTATAAGCAACTAGTAAACACTCCATATTTAATTTTGAGTAGGGCCTGTTTGGTGTTATAGGACTTTGGTATGGTAAGGTAGCTGTCCCACTGGAACGCCCATCTATTTTTCCCATAGGTTCTTAACTTCACACTTCGTCGTTTCACATTTCGCGATGTTTTGGCGGAACATCAAAACAGCGAAAAATGAGGACTTACTGTATATTCATTTCTAGTTCTTTTGTATCCTTCCTTGGTTCTATTGTTACCTCTCCTTCTCCATTTGTTCCATGCCACATCCCTTTCTCTCTTTTCTTATCATGCACCTTTTGTTGAACCAATCTTCTTTCCAGTTCTCATTCCCACTTACTCTGGGCACATATTTTTTCCACATTCGAGTTGAAAATGCCTAGAAAGATATCCCACTTCTTTTGCGTCTCTCATTTCCCTGAATTCACTTCAATCTGCTTCTTCACAAAATTTCCTCAATCCTGTAAAGTTTGCTTTCCCAAAGTTGTATCTTCCAGCACTAGGGGCCGAGTATGTTCTTGGCAGGAGGAGGCCCTGGGTGTGTTTCTCCTAGCTGATGGATGGGGAGATGCTCTGCTGGTTGAGGGCTGCGGAGATGCTCTGCTGGTCGATGGCTGGAGAGATGCTCTGTGGGTCGCTGGTGTGGTGGGGGCCTGTTTGAAGAAGGCAGTGATTGTAGTCTGCCTGGCCACTCCCTTCTTTTCCTCCAGCATCGTCCTGTACACCTTCATTCCCTCCTCCAGCCAATCAGCTGCATCCCTGCTTCGTCCTGAGAGAGGGTCATGTGTGCGCATAAGTGCAATGACCTCATCCACCTTGGTCACCATCTCCCTCAGAATGCTCATATTGAGGGCTTGCACTTCAGGGACAACCAACTCCTTCTGTGCCTCCTGGTGCGCCCACTGAATCTCCATATTGAGGAGCTCCTCATTGCTGAGCTCCTCTGTGTAGCTATCAAGGACCTCCTCCGTGTCTTCCTCATTGACCTCCCCGAAGCCCACCTCGTGCGACAATTCAACAATTTCCTGCCACACATATTGCACCGGTGAAGCTTGCACGCCCTTGGGGAAGCCGGTGAAGGAGTGAATGCACTGCAGCCACAGCTTCAGCCACACACTGTTCATGGTGGGCTGGCTAACTTCCTGACATACAGCAGTGATGTTCTGTATGGTGTGGTGTATAGGATACCCTTCCCAGAACGTTTGCACTGTCGTCTTGTTGTTGCTGTCACAGGCCCTCACCAAGTGCTGCATAGTGCAGCAGAGGTAGTATGCCTTGAATGTCGCGATCACCCCTTAACCAATGGGTTACAAGAACGAAGTGGTGTTGAGGGGCAGGAACACCACTTCTATGTTGCTTGCCCAGTCCTTCATCAAGGGAAGGTGGCTAGGTACATTGTCTACCACCATGAGAAATCTGTTCGCCAAATTCTCCCTGGAGGCATACCTCTTGAGGACATGAGAGAGGTATGAGTGAAAATAGGACAAGCAGATGTCGGAAGCCAGCCAGGCATTCTTGTTTGACTTCCAAATCACCCCTAAATTCTCCTTCACATACCCAACCATAGCCCTGGGGTTCTAGGAGTGGTAGACCAGAAGCGGCTTCAGCTTGAGGTCACACTCAGTGTTGCCAGCTGTAGAGTAAGCTGGTCCTTAGAGGCCTTGAACCCTGCCGTAGAGTTTTCCTCCAATGCAAAGAATATCTTTGAAGTCATTCTCTTCTAAGAGAGCCCACTCTTGTCAAAATTCAAAACCTGCTTCACAGTGTAGCCACCCTCCATGATGATGCACTTCAGCTCATCAGGAAACGCTGCCGCCGCCAATGTATTCGCACTCGCTGCCTCAACATACATCTTCACATGGTTCAATTTGCACACCTCTTGAAGCAGTCAGACCACCCATGGCTAGCCTTAAATGTTTTGCTATCATCAAGATTCAGCCTCACCGTAATTTCCTCCTAAAGCGAGAGAGCCTTGGTGCAAATGATAGCCTAACCCATGGATGCCTTCCTCAGGCTCTGATCCTCCAACCACACGCGAAGCATCTGCTCCACCTCCTCTATCGCAGGCTCTCTATGGCAGGTGATACGGGAGGTGGATAAGGTTGCAACCTCCCCAGTGGCAGCCTTATTGGCCTTGATAATGATGGAGACAGTCGACTGGGCAAGGCGGAAAGCCGAGGCGATGGCACAGGCACCCTCGCCTTTGTTGTGGCGCTTAAGAATATCTAACTTCACTTCCAGAGACACAGTTTTACAAGCACACTTTGCGGGAACATCGCCAGCACCAACACTAGCAGGCTGCTTACCATCCTGACTAGGGTCTCTACTAGCACCATCACATGCAGTGCCCTTACCAGACATGATCACACTTAAGAAAAAATTCACACAAAATCACACTCCACATATGATTAATATCACTGCTCTACTCACGGCATTGCTTGTACACAGTTACGATGCACTATGACAGCAGCTTGCGTAACGCTGGTGATGCAACATGATGCGGAGCGGGCGAGCGTAAAAGAGTTCCTCACTCTGAGATGGCTGGTGCGAGAAGAACGATATGGGTGAGCGCAGGGCGAGTGATGGCTGTGAGGGATGCACGAGCATTTCTGCGCATCCTGGGAGGCAGGCGGGCTCAGGAGGCCACAGGAAAGTGTGATTCAAAATTTCAGCCCATTGCCCATGGACATGACCTCAGAGGGCCCATCAGGGCCCATCGTTAAACCGGGGCGCAGCCATCGTCAAGCGGGGTTTGGTGGTATTTCTACCCCCATCGTTAGGCCAGGTTATCACATCTAGGGGTATCGTATATCGATGTACACCTGTACAGCATATCTTTTTCTTACTTATTCCCATGCTCTATTCCCAATTTCAAGTGTCCCTACACCTTTTTTTTAAACCAATCTGTCTTTCAGTCCTCCGTTTTTTTCCAGCAACTGACTCCTCATCATATATTTTCATAACAATATTACAGTCGAGTCATCTAAACCGAAGCAATATGGTTCTGGACCATTGCCATACTATAGAAATTCCATGGTTTATAAATAACATAACAGATGGGAAAAATTACTTATGTTCTGGCCTCTTGACCAAGCTGCCACATATCATCCCACCTACACCCAAATAATTATTCAAATAATTATTCAATGCATGTATTACTGGGAATAAAGAATATTATACATTAAATAAACAATATTGAAAGGTCTTACCTGGCTCCGACTGAAGACAATGCTTCAGTGGATGGGGTGGTGGTGGGGGTTCCAAGGCTAGAGGCAATCTAGGGCCTCTCAGCATGAGGTGAGTGTGGTGGTGCCACATGCTGCCATTGCCTCAAGCCCACTCCTTCCTCCTCAGCCTACCTCAGGAACCCCTCAAAGTCTGATGCAGGGAAGGGTTATGATTGGACTGTCACTGCTTATTATGCTTCCCTATGAATTCCTGATGGCCGTGGTTTGCAGAACCGACACGTGCAATGGAAATCTCACCAGAAATGTGTCACTTTGGCACTGAAAGTCCGCACTTTAAGCATATAACCAAGGGTTCTGCTACTTTCGGTTCTGAGCAGGAACCATGCCATGGATTAGAAAACCATCGCTTAGACATGTGTGTTTTATGCAACTCAACTGTATACTTCTCCTGGATATTATTCCCCCTCTCCATTTCACTCCAGTCCATATTTCTGAAATATTGCCTTAAGGAGTCAAAATCCGCTCTCCCATAACTGTCTCAATTTTGTCGTTATGTCTCTTTTCTTTCTCCCGTGTCCACACCTAATACCTCCATCTCCATAACCAGGTGGTCGCTCTTTCTTATGGGGCAATGATACTGTAATGTCTGTACTGTACATCATTACAGTTTCTCGCAGAAATAAGATCCAATCTTGATGGTGTTTCCTCTTCTCTAATTCTTGTATTTTCTTTAACCAACTGTATTAACATAATTTCTGTTATCAGCTCCATCAGTCTATACCCCCAGGCTTCCACACTGTTCCCTGCATCAGTTCCTTCCCAATCGACATCTCTACAATTAAAATCACCCACTACCAGCACTCTATTTTTCCACTCAATTATCTCCCTTAGCATTGCTAGAGACTCACTCATTAACTGTACATACCCCTATTCCATGCTGTGGTGCATGGTGGCATGTACATCACTACTATGTATAACTTTTCTCCATGTTCTTCTACTATTTTCACTCCAAGTGTTTACACTTTCGTATTTTCTAAATGTGGAGGAATGATTGGGTAAATATAGATTGGAGCAGATGGGGGACGTGGAAGGCGTGTGCAAGATATTCACAGAAGAAATCTGTGCAGCATGTGAGGTGGTGTAAGGGGTGAAGAGAAGACAAAAGGGGGTTCAGGGAACAGCATGGTGGACTGAAGAGGTGAGAGAGGCTGTAGCACAAAAGAAGAAAGCATATAATGAGTGGATGAGGAACAGAGGCGTCAAAGAAGCTGAGATACGGATGAGAGAATTATATGTAGTGAAGAGGAGAGAGGTGAAAAGATTAGTAAGAGAGAGTAAGAAGAGAGTGGATGAGGAGTTTGGAAGGAATTTGAGTGCAAAGTGGAGGGAATGTAAGAAAATGTTCTGGAAGGAGGTAAAGAGAGCTAGCCAGGGTGCCAATGAAGTCAGTGGGGATGTGAAAGATAAAAATGGTAGATTACAAGTGGAGAAGGGAGAAAAAGTAAACAGATGGAGAGAACACTTTAATGAACTGTTGAACATAGAGAATGAAAATAATGCAAGTATAAGTGGCTGGGCAATGGTGGGGAGAAGGAGAGTTGTGAGAAGAGAGGAAGAAATCAGTAGGATGGAAGTGGTGGAAGCAATGAAGAAAGTTAAAATGGGGAAAGCCCCAGGAACTGATGGAGTGTGTGGTGAAATGCTGAATCATGGGGGAGAGATAGTAACAGAATGGATGTGGAAGGTGTGCAGATTTGCTTGGGAGGAGGGTAGAGTCCCAGAGGATTGGAAGTCAGGTATAATTATTCCTCTGTACAAAGGAAAAGGGGGAAAAAGCAGTGTGTGGTAATCATAAGGGCATTTGCCTTCTCAGTGTAATAGGAAAAGTATATGGTAGGATACTTATTGACAGAGTTAGGGAAATTACAGAGGAATTAGTTGGAGAAGAACAAGGAGGTTTTAGGAAGGGAAGAGGTTGTGTAGACCAGATATTCATTCTCAGATCCCTAGTGGAAAAGTTTCTAGAGAAGGGCAAGAAGTTGTATGCAGCCTTCATGGATTTGGTGAAAGCATATGACAGGGTGGGTAGACAAAGATTGTGGAAAGTATTAAGAATATATGGAGTGGATGGGAAGTTGTTGAAGGCAGTGAAGAGTATGTATGAGGGTGTTAAGGCAGCAGTGTGTGTGGATGGCAAACTGAGTGAATCTTTCCATTTGAAGGTTGGATTGAAACAAGGATGTGTCATGTCTCCATGGTTGTTCAATCTGTACATGGATGAGGTTATAAAAGAGATACAAGGTCGGGCAGTGGATGTTGGAGCGGCCCTAGTGAGAGAGGGCAGTGTTTGGAAACTCCCTGTACTGTTGTTTGCAGATGATACTGTGTTGTTGAGCAAAGACGAAGGGGAGCTACAAGGCTTGGTAGATGAGTTTGGGAGAGTGTGTAAGAAACGGAATCTAAAGGTGAATGTGGGGAAGAGTAAAGTGATGGTCTTCGAGAGAATTGAAGCCAGTGAATGTACAGTGAGATTGGATGGGAAGGATATGGAGAATGTGAGTGAATTTAAGTACTTTGGCAGTGTGATGAGTAAGGATGGAAGTCTGGAGGGTGAGGTGCTCGAAAGGGTGCAGAAGGGAAGGAAGGTTGCTGGTTCAATGAAAGCAGTGATAAGAAACAGGGAAGTGAGCATGGAAGTGAAAAAATTGTTACATGACAGTATTGTGATACCAACTCTAACATATGGAAGTGAAGCTTGGACCCTGTTTGAAGGACAGAAGTCAAGAGTGAGGGCAGTGGAAATGAGTTATTTGAGAGGAGCATGTGGACTCACATGGAGAGACAGACTAACAAATGAGGAAGTGAAGGAGCATTGTGGTGTGGATGTGGACGTGATGGGAAGCGTTAGGAGAAGCACGTTAAGGTGGTTTGGGCATGTGGAGAGTATGGAGAGTGAAAGATTGACGAGTGTATGTGAGTGAGGTGGAGGGGGCGAGAGGGAGGGGGAGGCCGAGGATAAGATGGTGGGATGGAGTGGAGAGGTATATGAGAGAGGGAGGTGTGAGTTGGGAGCGTGATATTGAAATGGCAGGGGACAGAGTGATGTGGAGGTGATTTGTTTGTGGCCACCCCTTGCGGGATTGAGGAGTCTGGCAATAGATAGATAGACAGATAGACCCTTTTTGCATTTACCTTTTTATCAGTCACAATCATCACTCCTCCTCCACACTTTCCATCTCTGTCTTTCCTCCACATATTATAATCTTTCCAACCAAGCACATCTGCATTGAATTCACTCTCTAATTTGGTTTCAAATAGACATACCACTTCTGGCTTCTTGTCCCTAACATAGTCACCAAGTTCTAATTTCTTCATCAATTCATCCACATTTGTATACATCATCTTTATCTTATGAGCTCGATTATTAGCTCTAAGTTGACCTAGGCCTATTAAATCATTTTGTACTTTTCGCTTTAGTTCTTTTTTTTTTAAATACATTTTGAGTTTCACGTACTTTACTCTCCGAAAAAACACTTCTCTTTGTCCCACTGATCTTCCCTTATTTTTGTTTTTCACCTCTTCCAGCAACATTTTCAGTTTGGCTCCCTCATCGGAGTTTAGATCTTTTCTTATCATTACTTTTTCAGATTTTCATCATCACTCAGTCTATGTGCTGCTCCCAACACTTCTTTTGCCACATTCTCATCCATCCATCAGCCACTCCTACATTGCCCCATGAGAAGCGTAGCAGCCCGGGGCTAGGCAAATTGGTCTATCTATCTATCTATTGCCAGACGCCTTAATCCCGCACGGGGTGGCCACAAACAAATCGCCTCCATGTCACTCTGTCCCCTGCCATTTCACTACCACGCTCCCAACTCACACCCCCCTCTCTCATATACCTCTCCACTCCATCCCTCCATCTCATCCTCGGCTTCCCCCTCCCTCTCGCCCCCTCCACCTCACTCACATACACTCTCCTCGTCAGTCTTTCACTCTCCATCCTCTCCACATGCCCAAACCACCTTAACGTGCTTCTCCTAACGCTTCCCATCACATCCTCAACCACACCACAATGCTCCTTCACTTCCTCATTTGTTAGTCTGTCTCTCCATGTGACTCCACATGCTCCTCTCAAATAACTCATTTCCACTGCTCTCACTTATGACTTCTGTCCTTCCAACAGGGTCCAAGCTTCACTTCCATACGTCAGAATTGGTATCACAATACTGTCATGTAACAACTTTTTCACTTCCATGCTCACTTCCCTGTTTCTTATCACTGCTTTCAACGAACCAGCAACCTTCCTTCCCTGCTGCACCCTTTCGAGCACTTCACCCTCCAGACTTCCATCCTTACTCATCACACTGCCCAAGTACTTAAATTCACTCACATTCTCCATATCCTTCCCATCCAATCTCACTGTACATTCACTGGCTTCACTTCTCTCGAAGACCATCACTTTACTCTTCCCTACATTCACCTTTAGATTCTGTTTCTTACACACTCTCCCAAACTCATCTACCAAGCCTTGCAGCTCCCCTTCATCTTCGCTCAACAACACAGTATCATCTGCAAACAACAGTACAGGGAGTTTCCAAACACTGCCCTCTCTCACTAGGGCCGCTCCAACATCCACTGCCTGACCTTGAATCTCTTTTATAACCCCATCCATATACAGATTGAACAACCATGGAGACATGACACATCCTTGTTTCAATCCAACCTTCAAATGGAAAGATTCACTCAGTTTGCCATCCACACGCACTGCAGCTTTAACACCCTCATACATACTCTTCACTGCCTTCAACAACTTCCCATCCACTCCATATATTCTTAATACTTTCCACAATCCTTGTCTATCCACCCTGTCATATGCTTTCTCCAAATCCGTGAAGGCTGCATACAACTTCTTTCCCTTCTCTAGAAACTTCTCCACTAAAGATCTAAGAATGAATATGTGGTCTACACAACCTCTTCCCTTCCTAAAACCTCCCTGTTCTTCTCCAATTAATTCCTATGTTATTTCTCTAACTCTGTCAATAAGTATCCTATCATATACTTTTCCTATTACACTAAGAAGGCAAATGCTCCTATGATTACCACACACTTCTTTTCCCCTTTTCCTTTGTACAGAGGAATAATTATACCTGACTCTACCTTCCTCCCAGGTCAATCTGCACACCTTCCACATCCATTCTATTACTATCTCTCCCCAATGCTTCATTTCACCACACACTCCATCAATTCCTGGGGCTTTCCCATTTTAACTTTCTTCATTGCTTCTACCACTTCCTTCCTACTGATTTCTTCCTCTCTTCTCACAACCCTCCTTCTCCCAGCCATTCCCCAGCCACTTATACTTGCATTACTTTCATTCTCTATGTTCAACAATTCATTAAAGTGATCTCTCCATCTGTTCACTTTTTCTCCCTTCTCCACTAGTAATCTACCATTTTTATCTTTCACACCCCCACTAACTTCGCCGGCAGCCTGTCTAGCTCTCTTTACCTCTTTCCAGAACATTTTCTTACATTTCCTCTACTATGCACTCAAATTCCTTCCAAATTCCTCATCCTTTTTCCTTTTTATCTCCTAAATATATTATCTTTTTTTTTTCTTTTTCCTTTTTATGTGTCCGACTCTGGGCATAGGCTTCACAGCCTGCTATCAAGGTTCAGTCGTCCTCCTACAATCTACATGTCACCACTTCGGCGCTTAACACCCACCGTCCATATTGAATACATGCTAGGGCTGTCTCATACAGGACTGGTGTATTGGTATTAGCGGGGTCAATTTTACGACATGTCGGCGGGTCTTCTGGTAGATCAGTAAAGCCTGATTTAATGAAATTCAAATCCTTAAACTGTTCCCTACACCAGTGAGGATTCGAACCTGGGTCCCACAGGACCGCAAGCCAACTCTCTACCGATCGAGCTACCGCCTCCCCCTCTCTTCTTAATCTCTCTTACCAATCTTTTCACCTCTCTCCTCCTCACTACATATAACTCTCTCGTCCGTCTCTCAGCTTCTTCGACGCCCCTGTTCCTCATCCACTCATTATGTGCTTTCTTCTTTTGTGCCACAGCTTCTCTCACCTCTTCCGTCCACCATGCTGTTCCCTGAACCCCATTTCATCTTCTCTTCACCCCACACAACACCTCATTTGCTGCACAGATTTCTTTTGTGAATATCTTGCACACACCTTCCATGTGTGTGTGTTTTTACCTTACATAATTACCTAATTGTATCATTACAGGAATGAGTCAACCTTGTACCGTCGTGTGTCTTAAACTATTTTTATTGTACATATCCTCAAATTTATTGATTGTTTTGGCACACCCAATTTCATTCAGTAATGGATTCCACTGATCAACTGCCCAATTTGGGAAACTAAATTTCCTTACGTCTTTATCGCCTCTCTTTTTATGCAGTTTTTTGCAGTGTCCTCTTGCTGATGCTTCCCCATATGTTATATATTCGTTTGTGTCTATTTTCTTCAGTTTTTCTAGTCTTTCTTCGTACCTTAGATCCCTTTAG
This sequence comes from Birgus latro, assembly GCA_018397915.1. Lineage (NCBI taxonomy): Eukaryota > Metazoa > Arthropoda > Malacostraca > Decapoda > Coenobitidae > Birgus > Birgus latro. The sequence continues at coordinate 84,364 of JAGKTI010000050.1, forward strand.
CTTGGTACCCATCTTGTAGCAGCCCTTTGAACTTTTTCAATCTTATCTATATGTTTTTTGAGATGAGGACTTCAGACTACTGATGTATACTCCAGGGTTGGTCTGATGAATGATGTTATTATCTTTCTTTGCATGTCTTCACACATATATGTGAATGCTATTCTCATATTTGCAAGCAGTGTATACATGTTCCGTACCTTCTCACTGATGTGGTCAGCCAGAGATAGTCTGTTACTGATACTGTAATCACTCCTAGGTCCTTCTCTCCTTCTGATATGTGTAGAGTTTTACTTCTTAACTTATAATCCCAATTACGTCTTTTTCCACTTTCACGAAACTTGATTACATGACACTTGTCCACACTGAATTCCATTTGCCATGTACTGCTCCATTCATGAAGTTTATTTAATTCTTCTTGTTGCTCTTTACAAGAGTCTGTGTTAGTAATTTTTCTTTGTATTTTTGCATTATCAACAAATATATTTAGATGGCTTTCATTTCCAATGTTGCTATCTATGTCATTTATATACAATAAAAACATAATTGGTGCCAGCACTGAGCCCGGTGGAACTCCGCTAGTCACTTCCCTCCATGATGAGCAATTTCCCCTTAGTACTCTTCTCATTTCCCTTTCTCTGAGAAAATCTTGCATCCAAAAGTACAGTTTGCCTCGGATTCCTCCTTGATGGCACAGTTTCCATAAAAGTCTTTGGTGTGGTACTCTGTCAAGTGCTTTCTTGAAATCTAGATAGATATTGTCCACCCATCCTTCTCTTTTCTGTAATGTTTCTGCTACTCTATCATAGTAGCTCAACAGATTAATAACATATGATTTTCTGAAACCAAACTGTCTTTCAGTTATAATATTGTGTTCTTCTAGAACATTTACCCAAACTTTTCTTATCAGATTTTCTAATATCTTGCTTACAACACTGGTTAGTGATACTGGTCGGTAGTCGACTGGCTTTTGTCTATTCCCTTTCTTGAATAAGGGAACAATGTTTGCTTTCTTCCAAATATCAGGTAGTTTACCATGACCCAAGGATTCCTTAAATATTAAAGATAATGGTCTACTTAACTCCTTTCCACATTCATGTAGCACCCAAAATGAAATTTCATCAGGACCATTCGCCTTTCCTTTGTCTAATTTACTTAACTCCTCCTGTATTTCTTTTTCTGATATTTGTATATCTGGTAATATGTGGGCATGCATGTTCCATATCATCCCTCTCAAAATTATTTTCTTCTGTAAAAACTGATTGGAAATTCTTATTTAGTGCTTCCAAATGTGTGTGTGTGTATTTACCTAACTGTATGTACCTAATTGTGGTATACAGGAAATGAGCTACGCTCGTGGGGTCCCATCTCTTTTTTTCAGTAAGTCAAATTTTGCTTTAAACTCGTTTAAGTTTTTAGACTGGACAATCTCTTTGTCCAGTCTATTCCACAGGTCTATGCATCTATACGGAAAACTGTATTTCTTGATGTCCTTCAAGCACTGTGGCTTCTTCAGTTTCAGTCCATGTCCTCTTGTTGCTCTCTTATCCCATACAAACAGAGGTTCTCTATCAATTTTATCTACTCCCATCATGGTCCTGAACACTACAATCATGTCATCCTTCTCTCTCCTTTCCTCTAAGGAAGGGAAATCCAGCCTTTCTAGCCTCTCACTGTATGACAGATCTGCCAGACTGGGGACAATCTTAGTTGCTGTTCTTTGTATTCTCTCAATCTTGTTTATATCTTTCTTTTTGTGTGGGGACCACACTACTGCTGCATATTCTAACCTGGGGCAGATCATGGCCACTATCAATTTTTTCATCATCTCTTCATTCATGTAATGAAATGCCACTCTTATGTTGGTCAAGAATTTATATCTCTCTCTAACTATCTTGTTAATGTGTTTTTCAGGTGACAAACTATCCTGGACCAGCACTCCTAAATCTTTCTCTTCTCTCGCTTTTGTGATTGGTTCATTACCCATCATATAATTTAGTGATGGTCTCTTGGTGCTTTTACCCATTTCCAATATTTTCCAATATTTTTTGCGATGAATTTCATTTCCCACACCCGGCTCCAATCATGTATCCTATCCAGATCCTCCTGCAGCATTTTACAGTCCCCTTCAACCTCTACCTCCTAAAGATCTTTGCATCATCAGCAAACAGACTTGCATAACTGTTCACTCCATCTACCATATCATTTATGTAAATCAGGAACATTACTGGTGCCAACACCGAGCCCTGTGGGACACCACTTGTTACTTCTCTCCATCCAGACGTCCTGTCCAATATTACTGTCCTCATTTGTCTATCTCTCAAAAAGTCTCTCATCCATTCCAGGAGGTTACCCTTCAGTCCTCCTATAAGCTCTAATTTCCACATTAGTCTCTTATGGGGTACCTTGTCAAAAGCCTTCTCCAAATCTAAATACACACAATCTACCCAACCGTCTCTCTCCTGTAGCACATCAATCGGTCTTGAGTAAAAGCTCAAGTTGGAAACACATGACCTTCCACTTCTGAATCCAAATTGACTTTCAGTCAAAATATTCATCTCTTCCAGATATTTTATCCACCTATCTATCAGAATCTTCTCATACAATTTTGCAATCAAGCTGGTTAGGGACACTGGTCTATAGTTCAGGGGCTCTTCCTTGTTTCCTCCCTTGTAAATTGGTACCACATTTGCTCTCTTCCATTCCCGAGGCACTTTCCCTTTTTCCAGCAAACACATAATTAAACTGTGAATCTTATCTGCCAGTTGTTCTCTGCATTTCTTCAGTACCCAATATGAAATTCCATCCGGTCCTGGGGCTTTCCTTACATCTTGAGTTTCCAGTAATTTGTACACTTCCTGCACTTCCACTTTTATATCTTTTATCACTACATTCCTAGTCACTCCCTCCCCCTCCACAAACTCCCCTTCATTAGTAAAAGCCAATTGGAAATGTTTGTTCATTATTTCAGCTTGTACTGCCACATCTTTATTGACCTCTCCTTCTACTTTCAGTTTGGTGATTCCTTCCTTTTGTTTCAATTTGCCATTAACAAATCTATAAAACAATTTGGGTTCATCCTTACATTTGTCAATCATACCTCTTTCAAAGATCCTTTCTTCCTCTCTACGAATTCTTATATATTCATTTCTAGTTCTTTTACATTATTCCGTTGCTCTGTTATTACCTCTCTTTCTCCATTTGTTCCACGCCATGTCCCTCTCTTTTTTTGCCATCATACATCTTCTATTAAACCATTCCTTTTTCCTGTTTTCTTTCCCACTTACTCTTGGAACATATTTTTCCACTCCTGAAATATAGTGGTCTAGAAAGATATCCCACTTCTTCTGAATCTCTCTTGTTTCTCTGACTTTTCTCCAATCTGCATTTTCAAAAAATTTTCTCAATTCTGTAAAGTTTGCTTTCCCAAAGATGTATCTTCCTTGCCTATAAAGCTCGTCTCTTGGCACCACACTCCCTATTATCACCTGGAACTCAATGACCACGTGATCACTTTTTTCTATAGGACACAGATATTTCAAAGATTCAATTACGTCAGGTTCTTTGGTTAGCAGTAAATCTAATCTTGCTGGTGTGTCATCACCTTGGAATTGTGTCTCTTCTTTGACCCACTGCGTCATTACATTATTCATTACAATGTTTAACAATGTAGTGTGTGTGTGTGTGTGTGTGTATGTGTGTGTGTGTATTTAACTATTTGTATTTACCTATTTGTAGTATACAGGAATTGAGCAAAGCTCGTGTTGTCCTGTCTCCATATCTACATTCATCTAATCTAGTTTTAAATACATGAATGTTTTTCGCCTGCAACACCTCTTCGTCTAAGTCATTCCAAATACTTATGCTTCTGTTCGGGAAACTGAACTTTTTGAGATCATTAAGACATCTACTTTTCCTTAACTTGAAGCCATGACCTCCTGTTCTTCCATCATCCAACACAAAAAGATCATCTCTTTCCACCCTTTCCAATTCTCTTACATTTCTAAATATCGTGGTCAAGTCACCTCTTTCCCTTCTCTCGCGCAATGTTGGTAACTTCAGTTTTTCCAATCTCTCCTCGTAGGTGAGTTCCCTTAAACACGGTATCATCTTCGTTGCCATCCGTTGGACCCTTTCTAGTTTATCAATATGCTTCTTCAAATGAGGTGACCATACCACCACCACATACTCTAGTCTTGGTCTTATCATGGTCACTATCAACTCCCTCAGCATTTTCTCATCCATATAATTAAAAGCCATTCTCATGTTGGTCAGTAATCCATAAGTTCCCCCAATAATTTTGTTTATATGCTTTTCTGGTGACAAGTCATCCCGAATAATCACTCCCAAGTCTTTCTCATCCTTTCTTTTACTAATCATCTCATTGCCCATTTTATATGTCCAGTGTGGTCTTCTTTCACTTATACCCATTTCTAATACATGACACTTTTTGGCATTAAAGTCCATTTTCCAAGTCTGGCTCCAGCTGTGTATTTTGTCCAAGTCCTCTTGCAGTTCTTTACAACTATCAATACATTTAATATGTTTCATAATTTTAGCATCATCTGCAAACATACTCATGTAACTATTCAAACCCTCTGGCAAATCATTTACATATATCAGAAACATTACTGGGGCCAGGACAGAGCCCTGGGATACTCCACTAGTCACATTTCTCCATTGTGATACCTTGTCTCTTATTACTGTTCTCATCTGCCTTCCTATCAAATAATCTCCCATCCACTTTAATAATTTCCCATGCACCCCTCCAAATGTCCTCAACTTCCACAATAGTCTCTTATAGGGTACTCTGTCAAATGCTTTCTTAAGATCCAGTCTGCCCATCTCTCTCTCTCCTGTACGACATCTGTTACCCTACTGCAGAAACTTAGTAGGTTAGTAATACATGATCTTCCTTCCCTAAAACCAAACTGTCTTGGTGTTATCACTTCATTTTCTTCTAAATACTTTATTCATCTTTTTCTAATAACTTTCTCACAGATTTTACAAACAATACTAGTAAGTGACACAGGTCTATAATTAAGTGGATCCTCCCTATCTCCTCCCTTAAAGATTGGCACAATACTTGCTCTTTTCCAATCTTTAGGTAACTGTCCATTTTCAAGCGAGGTTTTGATAATGACATAAACTGGCCACACTAACTGGTCGGCACATTCCTTCAGGATCCATCCAGCCACACCATCTGGTCCCATTGCTTTTCTCACATCCAAATCCTTCATCAGCTGTAGCACCTCATCCATGTCAACTGTAATTTCAGTCATTCTCGTCAGCCTGGGTTCCATTTCAGGCTCCCTAAATTCGTCTTCCAATACATAAACTGACTGTAGCTTGTTGTTCATTATTTCACACAAGTCTTCCTCTCTTTCGTATGTTTCATCTCCGTCCCTCAGTCATATTATACTGTCCTTAACTTTCATTTTGCCATTTACAAACCTATAAAATAGTTTCGGCTCTTTTTTACAGTTAGATACAATATCTTTTTCGTATTTCCTTTCCTCTTCTCTCCGTATCCTTACATATTCATTTCTAACCTGCTTGTACTCCTCCCAAGCCCTTTCACTATACCTTCTTCTCACTTTATTCCATGCTTTTTTTCTTGCCTCTTGTGCCATCCTACATTTGTTGTTAAACCATTCTTTCTTCCTTTCCATAGCTGCAGAAAATTTTGGGACATATTTAGTAACTCCTGTTTTATATACTTCTATCAAAAACTCATATTTCTCATCAACATTTGTGATCATATTCATTTTACTCCATTCTACATTTTGGAAAAAGTTCCTCAGGGAAGCAAAGTCTGCCTTCCCATAATTGTATCTATTTTCTCTGTGTTTTTCATCTCTTTCTCCTTCCCTCACTCCTACCACGTCCATCTCAATTACCAGATGATCACTTTTACCAAAGGGGCAATGGTAGGTTATGTTCCTCACATCATTTGGGTCCTTTGTGAATAGTAGGTCAAGCCTGGATGGTTCATCAACACCCCAAATTCTTGTGTTTTCTTTGATCAACTGGGTTAACATGTTTTCCATCATCAATTCCATTAATTTATTTCCCCATGATTCTTCATTGTTCCCAGCATCCATACTTTCCTAATCAACTTCTCTACAGTTAAAATCTCCCATTAATATTATTCTATTTCTTCGTTCAATTAACATTTCTAGCCTAATAATGGATTCACTTACTAACTGTTCGTAATCTTCCTTTGTCCATGCCCTAGTTTTGGGGGGCATATAAAAACCTATTACATCTGTTTTTTCTCCATAATTGTCCTCTATTTCAACTCCCAAAAGTTCAGCCTTAGTATTTTCAATTTCTATATTCTTTACTCTTAGGTCATTAAGGCTTAATATCACTATTCCTCCCCCAAATATGCCTTCTCTGTCCTTCCTCCAAATCTTATAATTATTCCAGCCAAATAATTTTATATCAACATCTCGGGGCAATTTAGTCTCTACTAAGCAAACAATTTCAGGTTTATTTTCATTTAAGTAGTCTCCAATTTCCCCTTTCTTAGATATTAATCCATCTACGTTACTGTACATGATGCTCAGATTTGCTGCACTGTTGTTATCTTTACTCGTTCTTCTCTTTTTCATATTCATATCCATCCCCTTTGTTTCATTCATGTCTAGTTCTTCACATACCACTTCCTTGCCTTCATATCCATCACTCTCCCAAAAAAAGTTTTACGTTCTTCCTCTGTCCTCCTGTCATTTTTTTCCTTTACTTAGGATGGGACTGGAGTGTATTGGTGTTGTGATGAGGAGAGGTAGGCTGAGGTGGTTTGGACATGTGGAGAGGATGGGGGATGATAATTGGGTACAGAGGGTGAGAAGTGTTAATATTGGGGGAGGGGTTGGGAGGGGTAGACCGAGAAAGACATGGGATGAGGTCATTAAATGTGACTTAAGGGTTAAGGGACTGAATAGGGAGGCTGCCAGAGATCGAGCAGCGTGGAGAGCCGCCATTAGGTGACCAAGGCCGACACATGCAAGCATGTTGGAGCCTTCAAAAACGAAACAAAACGAAACGAAACGAAACGAAACGAAACTTGGTCCTTCAAAGATTTTAAGACTTCTCTTTCTTCTTCATTCAAGTCTTTTCCTACTATAATATTTTCCATTCCTGCCTCTTTACTTAGTTTCCAGGTCACCTTAAGTATGTCATTTATAACACTTTCTGAAGACATCTTATAAGATACTCTCATTGGTCTTGCTTCCCCTTTCTTATATGGCCCTATCCTCCTTACTTCCTCAGTTTCTTTTTCCCACTTGTTTCCTTCGGGATCGATCTTGTCCAATATCTGCCTCACCTGATTTGAGTCTCTCTCGAGTCTCACAGACCTAACTTTTTCTTCTTCCTCCCTGTTTCCACATATTATCACACATCTGTTCCTTTCTACTGTTTCTCTCACTATTTTCTCTTTTTTCTTCAATATTTTCACTACATTTTCTTCCATTTTTTTCTTGTTCATTTCCCTTTCTTCCTGAATAATTTCCCTTAAACTGACCACTTCTTTCTGTTCTTCTTCCACATGTGCCCACTTTGCCTTTTGCTCTTCTAACACACTACTTACCTTCTCTGTTTGGTTACTGCTTTCTTCTAGTTTTCTCCGTAATTCAATATTTTCTTGTTTTAAATTCTCGATCTCCTGGTTCGCTGTCTCATTGGCCTGTATCAAACTCTGTATGGTATTTTCGTTTTTTTCAGGCATGTCTTGATACTAGGTCTTCCACTTTCTTTTCTAGACCACTAATTCTCATAATCAATGTTTTAACCAGATCCATTACATTTGTTTCACTGTCAAATCCTGGGAATTCCGGTTCCCCAGTGTTTACATGGTCGGCCATGTTCAAGGTCGGTTGCAGTACTAAACTGAACAGCTGTTCCCAAAATTCCTATAAAAACATTCATGTATACTTAATGATAATAGTTCTTTACATTTTTGGTAGACTATAATAACTTGCAATACTTAAAATTATGAACAAGACTGGAGACAGGACAATTCCTGAAAACTACTTAGGGTTTGTTGAGAGGCGGTTTGAGACACGTCTTCTCGCTGTGGCTGCCGCTCCGTGTGTGTGTGTGTGTGTGTGTGTGTGTGTGTGTGTGTGTGTGTGTGGTGCCCCTCTGAGGTGCAGGGTCTAACTGGTTACTGTAATCAGAAATGTCTAGGCCTGAATGCAGGAATGAGGCCTGAGCCGGACCTGGGACTTGAATCAGTCTTAAGTCGTATTTGAAACATACCTGCTAAAAACCAACATACAGGAACAAGTCCTGAGCCTCATGAATCCTGAAACAGTATTTCAATACAGTACTTACCAGCCATCCTTGTGATAAGTTTTGTAGCAAGGGAAGTTGGATTCTGTGGTGGGGGCTTCTGTATTCCTGCATTTTTTTCCAGCCATTGCACCAGCTCTGTTCTCACCTGGTCTCGTCCCACCCAACCCCCATGGTATGCCACCCATACCACCACTTCCTCTAGTCCTGTAGATTCTGGGGATAAATGATGTAGAGTTGAGCCCACAAGTTCCTGATACAGATGCTTGAGCTATTAGTCTTTGCAGATACAAAGGGAATGCTACAGTAGCTAACACTATCAGACATTTGACCTATTAGTTACTGTATACACATGAGAACACTTAAGCAACATAATGACTTGAACTATCAGCCTTTGTGGATACAGAGGGAATGTTTAAGCAGTACTATCGTCCAATTACTATTAAAAGGTTGCTTCAGGAAATTTAGGAAGATGTGGCCACAGGTTTTTCTATCATGTAGACACTAACAGGGGCATAGGTCCATCTCCTACCCTTACTTGTTCTGGACTAAAAGTACCTTGACTCAGGTCCTTACACTTACAAGTGAGAAAAACGGGATTTGACAGTTACTGTTTTTATTGTGGCTTCCAGAAACTCACAGCAGTTGTCATATCCAACACAATGTACAGTACAACCCAACGTCCTACAGACCTGTTACTTTAACTGAACATTATGCTGCAAAATGTTACTTTAGGATGGATGAGACAGTATGGACTGGTTTAAACTGAGTATGTTAGGTTTGGTTGAGTCATACTGTACTGTTCCTTATTGACGAGGGTTATCAGTAATGAGAAGTGGTAGGTGGGGGTGCTCACCATCCACTCACTCAATATAGTGCTGCTCTCAAGTGCCTGCCCTATCCTTTCTTCCTTCCTTCTTTGTTTCCTTCCTCTTCTGTTTATCTTTCTTTCATTCTTTCCTTTTCCTTCTGTCTACAGCAACTCTACACTGAGTGACAAATGGCTTCCTGTACACCGGGGTAACATTTACTAAGCTGGGTGGTAACCATATAACCAAAGTATGGCACCTGGTGGTTTAGTGGGTAATTATGACACTCCAATCAGATTGAGCCCGCACAGGTTTATAACCAAGGAATGGTTGGGGTTTACTGTTCACATAATGCCACTCGGGGAAGAGTGAAGCTAGCCACTCTCATCTTAAACATCAGGACCAACTTGCCTAGCCCCGGGTTCCTATGCTTCACATGGGGCAACACTGGATTAGATGATGAATGAATGAATGAATGATCAGTAACGAGACAGCATTTTACTGCAGTACAGTAATCCCTCAATTATCAGACATAATAGAGCCAAAGGCATGTCCAGATACGGAGCGTTCGGATAATCAGGAGATTACTGTATAATTAACCCTATGAGATTTCCGAGCTGGATGCATTATGTGTGTCCTAGAGTCAACCACTCTCAAGCTGACCCTCATCTTCACAGCATGATATTTCTCTTTGATCCCTCTGTGTATATACACATTTCGTGCTAGAATGTTGGTTCTGGTGTCATTTTAAAGCTGAATAGTTGTACTTTATCGCAGTATGTTCAAGAAAGGAGAAAAAAATAAAATAAAATGTCAAAATGACGAGTTGAAGTTAGGCGAAAACCAAAAATTTTATACTTTACCATAGAAAAATATTCGGCAAAAAAAAAACTAATAAAGATATGTAAATCTGGTTTAAACCATGCAAAACTACAATAAATTACCTTTACAATGATATACAGATTATGGTAATTTTTGCATTTTATTGCACGGTAAAGCAAAAGGGAAGAGATGCATCATTTTCTTATAGTCTCGGCCGCATATTCGCTTCACAATCTCTTTCTTTGATCAGTCAGTGCAAATAAACTTTTAATGATAGGATGCTGATTGTGGTGTTATTTTGAAGCTAAATAGTTGTACTTTATCATAGTATGTTCCAAAAAGGAAAACAAAGAAAATAAAAAGTCAAAGTGACGAGTTGAAGTTAAGCAAAAACCAAAAATTTTATACCTTGCTGAAGAAAAATGTTCACCAAGAATAAAGTGATAAAGAAACAAAGCCATGAGTCAGACCAGCTGTGCAGTACCTGCCACGCATAGAGCAACCATTCCTTGACGTCACACTGGAGTCTCTTTGTTACAACACATAAACGCGATTTATGGTGAATATTTTACAAAAATTTCTTAAAATGACGATTAAAAGCGTCATCGGAATCTCTGGGGTTAGATTTGAAATGAAGATCAAAATCATCATCAGAATCTCAAAGGGTTAACTTATGCAGGTCAGAGATATTGATTTACTGTTGCTTATCTCCTGATGATCTTATTCTGCTTATGATAGACTTTCCAAACTAGAGGGGTCTAATATACTGTTTAGTCATCCCCTGGCTACTGTGAACAACTGGTACTGCACATGCCATGTGATACAGTGCCAAAAACTTGCAGTAAGGAAGACTTAGAACCAATGGGATAGAACGGCTTTCCCAGTTCACTTCTTATTATTACTGTTCATTTTCCATATTTTTTAATTATTTTTATGGTGCTAAATGACTGCTTCATGGTGATTTTGTTTCTCTACTGTTTTTATCCATGATCTGTTTTCCTGTAGCATGTTGTTCATAGAGCAAAATAGCAAACACTTCCTAACAGCCATTTAACTGTACCAAAATTAATTTGGGTTTCCATTTTGGTATGTCAGGGTATGTTACTGTTAGTAAGGTTAGGTTTGGTTGTTAGGTTTATGGTTAAGTAAGGTTAGTTCTGACTGGGTTATGTTAGGTTTGGTTGTTAGGCTAGGTCAGGTGGGGTTAGGTATGGTTAGGCTGAGTGTGTTTGGTTATGCTATTTTGGTTAAGCTATATTATACAGTGATCCCTTGGCTATCACACATAGTACCAAACATGGTGCATGATACGGGAATTGTGCAATAATAAAAGCACAGAATCTATCGGTCTTATAGTAAATGGTAGCACGGAACCCAAGTGCAAGCCCAATTCTTCCTTTTATGACAATTTAGGTCCACTAAATACATACATACTGTTATGGGAAGTATCAAAAACATACTGAAGCATGGTTAGGTTAACAAAAAGTGATGAAAAGGCACAATAAGGAAGAACGTGTACCGCAGACAGACCTGGGATGGACATAAGGTTAGGGGTTCTGAGGCTAGGGAGTGTCGAGTCAAAGGTCTCAACCATTTGGGATTAACTCCTTGAGTAGGGCCTCATATCTGAATCTCTTGAAGCCATCAAAAACCACAGATACTGCACCATTATTATCAGCAGAAACCAGCTGAGGTGCATGATTACAAAGGTTTTGAGCCGAAAAATGCGCTATAATGGTAGGAGTGCAGATTTTCATGTCGCAGTGATAAGGAAAACTACAGTACTGTAACTGAGGGATAACTGTACTGTTTTATAAGGTTAGAAAATTTTGGTTAGGTAATGCAAGCTTATGAATATGTAAGGCTAGACTAGTATTAATAAATATCAGTAGGGCTAGTATTAATAAATTTCATTAGGGCTAGTAAGAACCCGTCACATCCCGACCGATTTCCGATACCCCCCAGTCACGAGTATTTTCGGATTTTTTTTTTTTTTGCTCAAACCTTCGCTTCTGGTGAGAAACATCAAAAATTCATAGAGAAATCGCCTTCCTGAGGCTATAAATGGTGCTACATGTGATGAGTAAGCCTTACGTTTTCCCTCTTTCTCAGGGTACCTGGCTAAAGATGAACTATGGAAGGGTTAACTAATTCAAGCCACTTTAAATTATGTATTTATTTATGTATTTGGTACGAATTTATCTGTAGTACAAGACTATATTGGTTTTCACACATTTATATAGGCAATAGAAGCATTGTTCAGTCACCAATCCACATATGGCACCTTCCTTTATGACATTACCACCTCATCACTTCTGTTTGTTTCTTGCTCTAGCTTCTTTATTTCTTTGTCCTCCACCTCAGGAATAACTTTCACTGTGAATTTCGTCATTGGAGAGACCGTGGGGCAACATACCTTCACTGGCCAGGTTACTGCTAACAGGTGAATTGCCCAGTGTGGGGGGAGGGGGGGTTAGGTGGGGCCAGGCAATATCCCCGCTTGACAGTAGGTAGATGAAGGTCTCCCACATATGCCTACCAAAAATCACCCATGAAACTTGAAAATTGTGCAAATTATGACCCTTGCAATTGCACAACGTACCCATACGTCGATGGGATTCTTTGGGTTATTAAATATCAGTAGGGCTAGTATTAAAAAATAACAGTAGCTTTGTGTAGGTTATGAAAGTCTGCAATTATGCTTAAGAAACAAACATGAGTGAACTGGAAAAAACACTGAAAACAAGGAAAACAATAACAGCAGTAAACAATCATTTATCACAACAAAAATTATTATAGACTTATAAAAAAGTCAGAAAGAAGGTGAATCAGTAAGGCATATCTGCTGCTAAAACTAATGTGAGTATGTCTGTGACCTAGAATGAGCAGTGCCCTTGACTGCAGACAAAAGCTAGTCAAACCAACATCAAATGTATACTACTCTTGTGTTTTTAAAATTATCTGAGAATTTTATTTATAAAAATACAGTATTAATATGTTATGTGTATATTAAGCACAAAAATGAGCATTACAATTTGTATAATGGAATATAATATTATCATGCATCTGACCCTGACTGTCAGTGCTCACAACTTTAGGGTGTGGGCAATGCTTCACAAAATTTACCCTCTACCCCATCTGTGATGGTGCTAGGCCAATGAAAAGTGAGCTCTGATGGCTAAAGATTGAATCCAATAAAAACAGCTTATTCATGTGATGATATCAATGACTGATATGCCAGGCAAGTGCATGTGTATGTTTGTGAGTCTCGAACTCAGCCCAGCTCAGGCATACTATAACGATATTTTCTGATAAGAAATGAGTGAAGTTTTAAATCTTGTACTGATAACAAAAGCCATGATATCAAAGTGCATTACAAACTAGGGTTAACTGAACTGTACTGTAATTGCTAATTTACCACTCAGAAAGAGAGGTCTCTTGTCTATCTATCTATATCTATATACCTTGGCTACTTCCCCCAAAGACAGGACGACACACTTCCAGTTTACTCATCCACACAACACATTTATTCGTATCTTAGCCCCAAGGGGAGAAGGAACAAATCCTCACCGAATGTGGGTCAACTGCGCAGTGCAATCAGCAACATCCGCAACAGGGTCCGACAGCAGAGCTGGTTTACCCCTGCCACATCATAATGGACCCATCCCCTTACCTGCACCTGATCTGATCAGCTGATCAGACCGAATGCAGAATACCCCATGAGGTCTCTTGTACGGTGAATTAAACAATATGGTAGCAGCACAAACAAACAAAAAATGATGTCACTCAGATTCATTAATTCATTCATTCATCGTCCAATCCTACACTGCCCCATGATAAGCGTAGGAGTCCAGGGCTAGGCAAGTTGGTCCTGACATTTAAAATGAGAGTGACCAGCCTCACTCATCCCTGAGTGTCAATACATGAGCAATACACCCCAACCACCCCTTAGATATGAACCTTCACTGGCTCAATCTGACTGGAGCGCAGTAATTACCCACTAAACCACCAGGCACCAAAATTTGGTTATATGGTTCAAGTGGCAATAAAAAGTGACTAGGATAAGCTTTGGGATCTGCTGATTTTTTTACATTTAGATGGAATTCCATTTACCTGAAGGGTACAACTGTTGTCACACAAGGACATTCATGAGTCTATCTATCTATCTATTGCCAGACACCATAATCCTGTAAGGGGTGGCCATTTGACTTTGAGTTATTTGTTTGATAGGGAGGGGGACTAACCCTCCACCAACCCACTTGCTGACACATAGCGGGCACGTATAGTTTGGTTATATGGTTACCACCCAGCGTAATAAATGGTTTCTTGGCTTACAGGAAACCATTTGGCTTGTCACTCAATGTAAAGCCACCTGTAAAGGAAAGATGTGCAATAAGAAGTGACAGGAAAGATGGGAGAAATAGGAGGAGAGGAGGGCAGGCACAGAAAAAGAATGATAAAGGCTAAAGAAGAAGTAGGCAGCACTACATCAAGTGAGTGGATGATGGTCCTCACCACCTACCACTAATTCGTGAGTCAATAACACTAATTACAGTAAAAGCTTGATAAAACGGAATAATTCAGCCAACCCCAATTCCGTTTTATCAAATACAGTAGAGTGGTCATACAACACGAGATAGGTTATGCAGAACCTTGTGCAAAAACAGATTCGCATTAAAACATGATATAAATTTACATGTAAAATGGGGGTTAGGTTCTAAGAGTCTCATATATTTTTTAAAAATACATTTAAAGATAGAATATTACAAATATGTCTGCCTTAACCGCAGATCGTCACTTTCGTGATGGTCGGGTGCAATGGATCATACCGCGGGGCGTCATTTGAGTGACTCTGTGTTTTTTTTAATTCACCCGGGCTTTCAGGGGGTGACTTATATCATCTATCAGCACTGCCAATGTCCAACAATAGTCAGAGCTGCTAATGTCATCAGTACTCCCATCCATTGTTGACAATTTAGTCATTTTCCCCCATTCTAGACTCCCTTCCCTACCTCCCCTCCATTACCCTCTCGTGTCATCTGCTCATTCGCTCTGTGCTAAGTAAATCTTCCCCGGATTTTTCCGCTGTTTTAATCCATTAAAATGAGCCCTATTCTTCGTTTCGTTTTTGAAGGATCCAACATGCTTGCATGCACTGGCCTTGGTCACCTAATGGTGGCTCTATACGCTGCTCGATCCCTGGCAGCCTCCCTGTTCAGTCCCTTAACCCTTAAGTCACACTTAATGACCTCGTCCCATGTCTTTCTTGGTCTACCCCTCCCAACCCCTCCCCCA
>JAGKTI010000050.1:110073-198860 GCA_018397915.1 Birgus latro
ATAGGTTAGGTTAGGTTAGGTTAGGTTAGGTTAGGACCAGACATGAAATTCACTGCCTTTCACCTTTTTCATAGCTGGTGCAACTAAAAGCCATGCATGAAAAAATTAAATTCCAAGCAGGAAATTATGATTAACATTTTTGGCAATTTTTTAACACATTTACAGCATGATGAAAACAGGTTAGACATTAAAATCTTTATGGAAATCATCTTTCACACAGTTTATGCATGAGTTTAATGATATGGAAAGAACAAAACAAGGAATTTTGATGAAGTTAGGGTACTTACAAAAAAGAAGCCGCCGTCCTGGTGTAATAACCCACTCTATCATCTCAGACTCTGACAGGAAGACCTTGCACCTGACACACCTCTCCAATTGAGAATCACCAGCACTTCTCACAAACACTTTCCATAATGCTTTTTTTTTATAACTGGTATCACATCACTTCACTGAACTGTACATAACAGTAAATTCCCGTGTGGTCTAGTGATGAGAATTTAGTCGCTGTCAGAGTCCGAGATGAGCGGACGGAGGCGGTGTAGGGGCATTTTGGTGGGACGTGATGATACACTATCCACTACAGAGGACTCCGAAGACAGACGTAAACTAACATCCAGCGGTGACTCAGCCGTACCTGATGTGCTGGGCTGTGGCTCGGAGCTAGAAGGCCTGTCTTGGTGAGATGATGGTGTGGAGCGAGGGTTGACGACGGCAGGGTTGACTGGCCTGAAAAAACTGTCAATGGTTGATTGACGCAAAGGACGACGATTTTGACGATTAATGATGCGCAGCCTGAAAGTTCGCACTTCACCCGCAAAATCCAAGGGCCCCATCTCCCTGTCGCAATCCGGGTGTTCTAGGTAGTCAAGGACGAACTCCACATATGCCCGAAGTGTGCTCAGCCTGGGGATGGTTGGGGTAGTGGCAAGCCGTGAGGAGTCCGCATCATCGTCGCTGTCCTCGTCAGAATCTTCCAGCTGGGTACTCGGACCAGCAACAGTATATGCGATCTCGGTATCAGACATCATCTGATACCCAGGGTCGACCTCGTCGTCATCCAACCACTCGCGCACTTCGTTGACATCCACATTGTCTCCACCCGCACGAAGCCTTGCATGGAAGTTATCCACGTCAAAACCAAGAAAATCGTGCACCACGTCACTTCCATGAAGCAGCCGAGACCAACCATTTTCTAAAGTCTTGACAAAGACTTCCTTCCATGCACTGGCCCAGTTGAAGATGGCAGACCTGAGGTTGTATCAGGGAATGTTTTCGAGAGTTTTTTGTCCTCGCATGTCTCGTCCTTCCCTGCGATCGTCCTCGTCCTCGTACACAACCAGCACCTCGTCCAAAAACTTCCGTCGGTATAGCCTCTTCGTTGCCACAATCACTCCCTGGTCCATTGGTTGGATGAGAGCAGTTGTATTAGGTGGCAAAAACAGACACCTGATGCGACCATTCTCAGCAACCAAATCCTTGTCTGACGGATGTGCAGGTGCATTGTCTAGAATCAGGAGGGCCTTTACCTGGTCTCGTCAGATTTTCAGTGTCTCCGTCTGATAACGAATGACCTCCTTTACAAAGTGTTGGTGGAACCAATTTTTGAAGATCTTGGTTGTGAACCAAGCCTTCAGAGAATGATACCACATGACAGGAAGGGCATCCATTAACCCACGATGGAACCTAGGCTGCTTTGCACGGCCTACAATAACGGGCTTGAGCCGGTGCATGCCATTAGCATTTGCACAGCACAAAGCAGACACCTGTTGCTTGGAGAGATTGGGGCCAGGTATACGCTTCTCCGTCTCCTCAGTGAGAGTGTTTGTGGGTATTGAACGGTAAAATAGGCCAGTTTCGTCAGCGTTGTAAAATTGACCGAGAGTGAAGCCCTCCCTATCAATCAAGCCCTTCACCTTCTGCCGAAACTGTTCTACTCCTTCGTCGTTAGCGTCCAGAGCTTCGCCATGGGTCTTACGGTTGTTAAGTCCGTGTTGTAACTTGAACGCGAAGAGCCAACCTTCAGATGCCTTGAAGTCTGGGGTGTCCTGTAGCCTTGCGAACTTCTCAGCAGCAGCTTTCAGCTCCGTTCCACGTACCAACACACCAGCAGCATGTTGTTATCGATACCAAATCAACGTGGACCGGTCGACGTCTGCATACTTAGGAGTAAACATCACCTTCCTCTCCACGTTCCATTTGGTCTTCGAAGCGAAATCAGCCATGTACTGCTGTAGTTTGTCTCGGGACTTCTTGATATCAAACAAGGTGGAGCGAGGGAGGTTGAATTCACGACAAATCCGTGATGTTGGCCACCCGGCGTCCACCTTCTCCAATATCTGCCTCTTCTTCTCCAGAGTCAGAACCACTTTCTTCCTCTTCTCAGGTGGCAGGGCCATCATCACACACATGATGAAGAAGGTGAAGAGCAGCATCAAGCCCTGTAGGAGGTAGGGTATCACCACAAAAGCAATCACTTCGGCCGCCATTGTCGGAGCTGTTCACGAGGCAGCAACTGAGTGGGAAATGGGACTGACAGACAGGCGCCACGCGTGTAAACACAGCCGATCGGTGCGCGCGGGAAATTCAACCTGACGCGGTCCAAAAAATTCGAATTTTTTTAAAAATTTTTCGAATATTTGGGTGTTTTGGGGGTTGGGCAGCCCATGAAATCCGAGTAGTGGGGAAGTCCGAGTATTGGGCGTCCGAATAGTAAAGGGATTACTGTATTTTCATTCTTTTTTGCAATTTTTTTGGCATTTTTGGGTTTCGAACATCAGCCTACGATGTCCGAACAGTTGTGTAACCGGATAGCGGTCGTCCGGAAAGCAGAGAGATTGCTGTAATTCAGTCATAATAATAAATAAAACAGTAAAAAACTCACCTCAAAATGGGGAGGATATGACTTGTTTGTAAAATTATGCTTGACACAGCCCCCCAAACATGTGTCCGGCGTGATGCTTCCATATTCACTGTCTGAGCCCCCCCTCCATCAGCACTGGGGGAGGAATTAACACTCGCATCTGGCAGCACTTTCAATTTCTTGATTTCTTCCCTATGTTTGTGAATTTCAGAGACTTGAGTTTTCTTGACCCCATAGTCAGCCAGGATTGTCTTCACTGGTATACCATGCTCAATTTTCTTGAGTATTTCCAATTTCTGTGACAGAGAAAGCCTCACCCTTTCTTTTTTTCCTGCACTTTAGGCATGGTGAACAATTGCTTTATTTTCTAAACAAAAGGCACAAAAAAGTTTGTAATGTGAAGATAATCACGCACACTTGGAGAGAAGATATGAACGGTGCGGCGGTTGCTGGTAGACTAAGGCAAGGTGAGCGGCCTCACTTGGCCTGGGACAAAGCAGTTTGTTGCAGTGGCCTGTGACAAAGCCCTGCGCCTTGTGGTCGACCGGAAACGTTCCGGTGCATCGCGATTTTTCCGCGGCCTAGGAAAAACCGGCTTGTTTCCATTAAGGAAACCTGACGCCTCATGACAGAATGGAAAACTTCCGGTAAGTTGTTAGTACCTTACACGAAAAAGTCGTTCCATTTTCTCAAGCTTCTGTTTTATCCTGCATTTGTCATATCAAGCTTTTACTGTGTATTCTTTTCCCCTTAATTGTTTATATGTTTCATTCATGTCCCTTTGTATTAAAAATAAATAAATAAATTAATGCTGTTGTGCAAGTGGATGGGACAAACAGACCAAAATGTGGCACACTTGTGCAACAACACCAAGAAAAACAAAGTTTACTTTTGCTATTCTTAATGTTATTAAACCATCCTTCAGTCTAGCATTGTCTTCTTGTCTTTTATTCTTGTTAACTTCAAATGCTTTTAGTGAACTCAGGAAAGTCTTCATACATTTACTGTATTAGGTTAAGGAAGGCTACACCTAACTCATTAAAGTACACGTACCCTCTCATATTCAACAGATCTCTCCTAAGCCAAGTAAAAATCAGCTGAAGGTATAAGAGCAAAAATGAGCACTCAGAAAGTGTAATACCCATACCCACTAAATGGTTCAAAGACTGAATACTGTATGAATATATGACTCTGACCTGTGAGATTGACCAACAGAATATTCTCAAAATCAAATTTCTTCATTCTTGCCTAAACCATAATCAATCCATGAACTCTGGTTCAAATCAGATCAAAACTTTGAGCTGACTTTCACCAATGAGTTGTCCTATGACAAACTTCTCAAAATTGAACCTCTTTATCCCTGTTCTAACCTGAACCCTTCGACAATGTTTAGACTACAATGAATAAACACTTTTTAAATTAGCCTTGATATCTGATCTACTGTTCAAAAAAACAATTGGTCCTCCTCCTGGGTGATCTTCAACTCATACATCAAGTTCGATCCATATCAGATAAAATCTTTGTTACTTCACACACAGACACATGGGTAGAAATCAGACCTTACCCAGGGACCTTAACTCTGACTGATTGCTCTCAGAATCACATCTCTTTATCACTGCCTGACCCTTAAGCCTTCCAACAAATTTGGTTCAAATTAGATAAAAATTGAGTTTACCTTCCTCTGCAACCCTTCCCTGTGACTGTGACCTTTGACTATTGTTCTTCTCAGGATCAAATCCTTTCACTGTTACCTTATCATCAACTCTTACAAAGAATAAAAACTGCCTAAGTTATTTCTGTCCCAGTGACCTTTGACCAAAAACAACAGGTTTATTCCTTGGCTGACCCTCAACATTTTCCAAGTCAGGTCAAAATCAGATCAAAATTGAGTTATTGTGCAGGCGCACGTTCTCATTGCCATCTGGTAGACAGGAGTTCGCACCTCACTCAGGTTGTGAAAAGTTTCACTGAGGAAATGGGTGGTTACTGTCCTCCTTGAGCAAGAGGAGGGGTGTGCGTGTGTGACGGTCACAGCCTTGCCCTTAGATCGGACTATATTAGCTCTCAGCTCCCATCCGGGAGGGTAAAAGCTGACGATCATGACCATCAAGTGATCCTGACCGTTACACACACACACACTGCAGTCACGAGCACACGGGTCGGATATGTATCACTGAGCTCCGTCCTGGGAATACCTAGGTTATACCTATTTATGGGTCATGCTCATATTAGGCTAATTTAAGTGATGATCCAACATAGTAAAACAAGTAATAGCAAAGAAAGTGTAGCCAAAAGTAAGTAAACATCTATAAATTAGTGTCAAGGAATATGCTGAATTTCCTTACGTCAGCTGGACAACACCAAGGCTAGCAAACAACACAGTGATGCAACACCTATAAGAAGAGATATTTTCTTTAAGATGGTTTCACATTTTGGAAAGATGCCTTTAGAAGGCACTAAGAGAAGAGACAAAAAACAGGATGATGACTTCTACCCAGAACTGGTTGAAAAGGAAACTTACAATGAGTTAGTTGAAAAAGTAAATACAATAGAGAGACCTTTTCAAATGGAAATCGAGGAAATCAAGAATGAGCTGTGCAGACAGAAGGAAAAAATGAGAAATTAATAAAGGAAATAGAGAGAGAAGCCACAACAACAGATGAACTATCAGCTGAGGTAAATTCACTGAGAACAAAGGCTGTTGATATGGGATGTACAGTTGTTAACCATCAGAGAATTATGGATGACTTCAGAAATGAAATAGGGAAAATCAGACACACAAGCAGTGTCACAAATCGAAGAAATAATACTGAAGAGAAAATAACACAGGTAAATGAAATGGTGAAAAAAGACGAGGTACAAATGTCACGAATTTTCTACATCGTAAAATTATGTAAAGTAAATTGTGACATCGAGTGATTTTGTGGGAGGAATTGTGACATCGAGTGATTTTGCGGGAGGAATGAATTATTAAGAAATGAACAATGTTTCGCTCGTTCTCTCAAACTGTCCGCTTGCGTGCCTGTATTCACATCAAGTTGTCAAAACTTTCGTCATTCTTTCGCGAGTGATTGTTTTTATGTGCGGGCGGTGCATTCCTCTGAGCGATAATTTCTGAATTATCGCTCCCGCCTCCCGGCCGTTAATCGGCCACACCCCTTTCTCACACTCTTCATGCCATGCACTCAAAAACAGAGTTAGTCTGACTGTAGACACGGTGCATTGCGGTTCGCCTTGCGTAAGGCTTGAGTGATTTCTTAGCGATTTCAGATCTCAGCTTGTATTGGCGTGTATCCTGAAAGCTCCCACCTGTTGGTAATCGTCACAGCAGCTCAGTCTCATCTATACTGATTAGTATTTTCTTTTGTTTCCCTAGGCTTAAGTTTTTGAGATATTTAGCTGTTTGTCTGAGTGTTTGAGTGAGTGCATTTCCCTTTCTTGATTTGAATTGGAGTCATGTAACGTAAATTTATTTGCTTGTATTCAATAAATTTACAGTTCATTTTCTTGAGCTTTGTTAAATGTAACAGTCGTGTTTAATTTTCCAACATATTTAATACAGTTTTGCTACTCCACGTTAGCACAACTCTTTATATTAAATCACGACTGGTACTTAGGCCAGCTTTTGGCATTAATCCTTAAATCCGTTGTGCTAGCTACGAGTTTGGCTCAGCCAAGATCCTGATTACTATTATTATTATTATTTTTGAATGTTAAGGGGAGAAACTAACTTTCTCAGAGATCAACGGCACAATATTACAGCCTACTTGAGCATCTAGTCTCTGCTGTGTACCGTTGAGAAAGTCTATAAATTCTCGACTCTAGAGAATTGGCGAAGTAAGCCAGCATACAGTAGGAGCGGAAAGTGTTGACGCCATCTTAAAAAAAGAAAACATTCTTGTGGTTAGCAAGGAGAAACAAATAAATTAACACTCACCATTGAATTTAGTATTTACTGGCATTCCCCTTCACCTTTATTATCTTCTTAAGGCGTCTGGGGAGACTGATGGCGTAGTTTTGCAGAACAGACGGACTAAAACTGCTCCATAGCTGCTTGACTGCAGCCTCAAGTTTAGGCAAAGATGATGTGCCGCTTCATGTGCGCCCATAAATTCTCAATGGGATTGATATCTGGGCTGTTTCTGGGCCAATCTCAAATAAAGGGAACCTCACAGTCTGTTAGCCACTGTTTCACTGACTTTGCAACATGTGCAGGGGCAGAATCTTGCATAAATACTCTTGCCTTGGTTTTATCAAAAGAGTCACTTAAAACATCACATAATAGCTCCAAATAATTGTTCTGGTTCACTTTTTCATTAGCAGGTAGAATTACCAACTCACCAACACCATAATATGTAAAGCAGCCCCAAGCCATGAGTGAGGCTGGGTATTTAACAAACTTGGAAGTGTACTTAGGATCCAGGGGGTCACTGCCTGGTTTGCGGTACACTCGTGATGAAGGGGTACCAGTGACAGTAAATGTTGACTCATCACTCCAAAGCACAGTTTTCCATTGCTCCTCACTCCAGGCAAGATATTTCTTACAAAAATTTACTCTCTTTTTCTTCTGAAGTGCAGTTAGCAGTGGTTTTTTACGAGCACAAAAACTCCTGTAGCCCAGATCGTCATGCAACAGCTGCTGCACACTTCTGACAGACACATCTGCCAGCAACTGTGGGTTCTTTTCTTTTAAATCCCGTGCTGTTAGCCTTGGATCCTTGCTAACTTGCCTTGAGATCAGCTGACGGGTCCTGAAGGTTGTCTTACGAGGTCTCCCAGGCTTGGGAAGTGGAGTGGGAGGAATGGCCTCCCCACTGTCCTTGAACCGCTTCACCAGTCTCTGCACTGTCCTCAGTCTAACACCATCTGATTTGCAATAAATGGGAGTTTGTGGCCAGCTTTGTATAAAGTAATCACTTCCACACATTTGTCCTTGCTTGTGGTTACTTTAGGCATGATGAGAATGTGGTAGGTAACCAAATAACTGTGTTATCTGAGTCAAAACATGCCCTCGTGGTGCATCACACACAGAGACAAACCTCCTCCTGTGGCTGCCCAAACATTACTGAGCCTGCTCCTGTGGTGCCAAACCTATCAAGCAGGGTTGCCAGCTCCCGTTGAAAAAGCGTCAGCTCATTTTGCATCACAGGGGAGGGTAGTATTGACCCTACTTCACTTAACGCGAAGAAGAATGATGTCGGCAAAAAAGCGTCAATACTTTCCGAGCCTACCGTAAAGTGAAATCGCCACTTAATTTCACGAGTCTATTCTCTCTTAATAAATGACTCGATAGTCATTCCTAGCACACATAGCTATATATTGTATACTCGAATTATACAATATCACATTATCCTCGTGAATTACACATTTTCTTTCTGAATTACATAAAATTCCCCCTGACACAAACTACGTATGGTGAAATGGTGAAAGTAAAGAATAATTTTTGAAACAAAGGTAGAAGAAAAAAGCATAAGAAAGAATGTGAAAGAAATTATAAAAAATAACCCAAAACTAGTCAGGGAAGCTGTAAAGATTAACAAATCTATAGTAATCAGTGGCATAGGCGAAGAAGAAATAAAAAACAGAATCTCAGGGACAAAAAGGAGATGGAAAATACAATGAACATCTATCTATCTATCTATATATCTAGGCTGCTTCCCCAAAGAAAAGAGAGGTAGCCGAGACAGGTCAACACACTACCAATTTACTCATCCACTCATACACATTCATTCGCATCTTTGCCCCAAAGGGGAGAAGGGACAGATCCTCACCGCACCACATCGCATGAGGGTCAACCACGCAGTGCAGTCAGTGACATCCGCAGCAGGGCCCGACAACAAAGCTGGTTTACCCCTGCCACATCATAATGGACTCATCTCCTTACCTGCACATGACCTGATCAGCTGATCAGACAAAATGCGGGAGAATATCCCCTCAGGGCTGCGTCATCATTTATTCATTAACAATTTCCCTCCATTCATTTCTATCACGCACAGCCACTCGTCCTTGCTCAACAGACAACCCTCTCGCATCCAACGCTCTCTTCACACTGTCCACCCATCCTATTCGTGGTCTTCTTCTCAGCCTTACACCTCTCACATCAGATCTAGTTATCTTTTTCACCAATCGCTCACTATTCATTCTTTCCATATGCCCAAACCATCACAACACCCTCTGCTCAACTCGATCATACTGCAGCAAATATCAGAGGATATCTGTAAAGAAAGTCAAGGCCCCTGAAAGTAACATTCTAGAGTGCAAACACTGTAGAGGAAATATTAAAAAATGCCAACGAACTCATGGAAAATGAGGAATTTAAAAAGTATGGATGAAAAGATGCCTAACTCAAGAGAAATTGGGAACTCTAAAGAAGAAGAGGGAGGAAGCAAAAACAAAGAACAAGGATAAATCTGAGGAGGAAAGGAGTAAGTTTTTTTTTATAAGTAATTGGATTGCAGGTACAAAAATGGTACATAACCAGCAGGGAAAAAGAGAAAGAAGGTAATAGACCCAAGCTATGGCAATTATGTAAAAAAGATGATTAAGTTGATGTACTCAAATGCAGATGGAATGGTATCTAAATTATCAGAGTGAAATATTATACCATAGAAAAGGAGCCACATATTACTTGATTAACTGAAACAAAATAAACCTTAAAGATATCAAACAATACCCTAAACTTAGAGGAATACAATATATGTAGAAGAGATAGGAATTTAAAAAAAGGAGGAGGAATTATAATTCTGTATAACAAAGAAAAATCTACAAGTCAAAGAAATAGAACTAGATATACCCTCACAAGTAGAACTGATTGCAATAGAGATAAATACATCTGAAGGGAAGGTAACTGTGGCAAATTTATCCATGCCACCCAAAACAAACACCTGGGAAAGAGGTGAATATGAAGACCTGGCAAAGAGTACAATTATTCAGAGTTTAAGAGCATTACTACACAGAATGAAAGAGAAATCTGAAAGAATTATATTAAGATGAGATTTCAATACAAATATAAATTGGAATACCCTAGACGTAAGAAGTCATAAAAGCTGTTGGGATCAAAAGCTCCTTGATCTTGTCAGGAGTTTTTCCTAACACAGCTTCCCCCCCCCAAATTCTGGGCATAGGCTTCACAGCCTGCTATCGAGGCCCAGTATTTCTCCTACATAACATACACCTCCACATGTCACCACTTCAGCACTATCACCCACCGTCCATATTAAATACATGCTAGGGCTGTCTCATTCAGGTCTGGTGTATTGGTATTAGTGGAGGTATTTTTACGACGTCAGACGGTCTTCTAGTAGATCAGTAAAGTCTGATTTAATGAGATTCAAATCCTTAAACTGTTCCCTGCCCCAGCAGGGATTTGAACCTGGGTCCGGTAGGACTGCAGGCCACCTCTCTACCGATTGAGCCACCGCCTCCCCAAAGGAGGCACACGAGAAAAAAAGGACTTGATGATCCATCAATACTAGATCTTATATTTACTAGGCAATAAAATGATACTGACAACATAATGTATCACCCTCCATTCAGTAAAGGCAACCATGCAGTATTAAACTCCAACTTCAGGACTGAATATGACATAGTTAACAGCACTGAGAGTTACAAAAAGAGCCTAACTACAAAAAGGGCAACTACCATGACCAGAAGTAGTACTTCTTAGAAATGGATTTGGAAAAGGAGCTTAGAGGACAAGATTTAAATGTTATAGTGTACTGTATATAGAAAATTCTGTGAATTTTATGAAATAGGAGTCCAATACATCCCACAGCACAAAGAAACAGAAATGAAAATAAAGAAATGGTTTAATACACAATGTAAGAACTCAGAAGAAAAAAGGGACTTTTTGTGGAATAGATACAGAAGACACAGCAATGTGGGGGCAAATATACATTAGAGTCTTCATACAACACAAGATAGGTTATGCAGAACCTCGTGCAAAATTAAATTCGCGCTAAAACATGACATATGTTTACATGTAAAATAGGGGGTTAGGTTCTAGGAGCCTCATATTTTTCATTAAAAATAATTTAAAGATAGTTTATTACAAATATGTCTGTTTTAAGACACTGAAGACAGTGTGTTTACATACAACCTCACCCACTGGACACAGCAGTGCATACCTAGTGCATTCTAACCTATCCTAACTGATTAGCTTTGCCCCCTTAAAAATTTTAATCATCAAGGATTTCCACTAAGCCTCTGGAAAGTCCTCATTACAAATCAAGCAAGAACTTGACCTAAACAACATGTGAATAATGGTCGTCCAGCATCACGCATATTTTGTCCCGAGTCACTTTCGGTGCTCATTAAAAAAAAAAAAAATGCAATATGAAAGTTTTTGAAAGCCATTAGTCATCAACAATAAAGGGAAAAAAGATATAAAGAAGTCGTCAGCATGGAGTGATTTCGTATCTCACTTCTCAGATACATATAAATGCAGAAATCATGAAAAATAAACAAGTCAGCCAAGCAGTATAATTTGTATGACAGCATAATTCAAAAGAAATGAACTCACATAACTATCTTACCTAACTATATATGTCAACATGTACTGTCTTCACGTATCGTAAGATCCCGTCAGTTCGCGAAGATTGAGCAAACCTTTTTTTTTTTTTTTTTTCCCCCACACTCATTGCAGTAAAGGCGAATACACAAATTTTACTGCTCCTTCACCACTAACTTTTTGTTTTTCCCCAACAAAGAAAACTATCCATATTGTAAACATCCCGACTCAATTTATGTCTGACTGTTTGCATTCCAACACCATAAGCTACTTCGTCCAACAATTGTACATTTTCGTTAAGAATAACAGCACTTTCAGGGTGCTCAGGCATAACTAAAGTTGGTCTCAAACCACGTGCTCAGAGTTCTGAGAGGAAATGAGGAGCAAGGCATAACACATGAGTTATAACTGGAAATCCAATACCAAAACGCACACATTTCCCACAGATTCTCGTGCAATCGAGTGGTACTGCCGTGCTATTACGTAATTATGGGAGAAATTAAATACTTGTGTTATTGTAAGATCGTTGTTTCGTTTGGTCTTAAACTGCGATTCAACTGTATAACAACTATAAATAGGTAA
Organism: Birgus latro; assembly: GCA_018397915.1. Taxonomy (NCBI): domain Eukaryota; kingdom Metazoa; phylum Arthropoda; class Malacostraca; order Decapoda; family Coenobitidae; genus Birgus; species Birgus latro. Next base: position 122,025 of record JAGKTI010000050.1, read on the forward strand.
GAAATGATTATACAAGGATAAGGACAGAAGCCCAAAGACAGTGTGAGGAAGACATTATAAATAAAATTTGTGATCAACAGAAGCTACTTTACACCTACATCCGAAGTAAAACCAAAGTTAAAGATAAAATACAGTCCATTATGGACAAGGGGATCATCTTCTCACAAGAGAAAGATATTTGTGAAGCACTAAATAAAAATTTCCTCTCAGATTTTACAGAAGAAGTAATTTTAATTGTGATGATATGGAACATGCATGCCCACACATATTACCAGATGTACTAATATCAGTAAAAGAAGTACTGGAGGAGTTAAGAAAATTAAACGAAGGAAAAGCAAATGGCCATGATGAAATTTCATGTAGGATGTCACAAGAATGTGTAAAAGACATAAGTAGACCAATATATTTAAAATTCAAGGAATCCTTAGGTCAAGGTAAACTACCTGATATCTGAAAGAAAGCAAACATTGTTCCCCTATTCAAGAAAAGGAATAGACAGAATCCACTTAACTACCACCCAGTATCACTAACCATTGCTGTAAGTATGATACTAGAAAAGCCGATAAGAAAAGTTTGGGTAAACCATCTAAAAGAACACAATGTGATAACAGAGAGGCAATTCGGTTTAACAAAGGGAAAACCATATGTTACTAAGCTAGAGTAGTAAGTTACTATGACCGAGTTGGAGAAACTTTACAGAAAAGAGAAGGATGGGTGGACAGTATCTGTCTAGATTTCAAGAAAACATCTGACAGAGTACTGCACCAAGGACTCTTATGGAAACTGTACCATCAAGGAGTCCAAGGCAGTCTGTACCTTTGGATGCAAGATTTTCTCAGAAAAAGGGAAATGAGAACAGTATTAACGGGCAATTACTCATCATGGAGGGAAGTGGCTAGCAGAGTTCCATAGGGCTCAATGCTGTCACGAATTATGTTTTTAGGGTATATAAATGACACAAACAATACCAGTGGAAATGAAAGCTATATAAATATGTTTGAGGATGATGCAAAAATACAAAGGAGAATTACTAACAGCCTCTTGTAGAAAGCTACAAGAAGAATAAATAAACTTCATGAATGGAGCAATAAATGGCAAATGGAATTCAATGTGGACAAGTGTCATGTAATTCAGTTTGGTAAAAGTGGAAAAAGACCAGATTGGTATTATAAGTTAGGAACTTCAACCCTATACATATCAGAAAGATAGAAGGACCTAGGACTGACTATCAATAATAGACTATCTCCATCTGACCATATCAGTGAGAAGGTATGGAACATGTATACACTGCTTGCTAATATGAGAATAGAAACCACATACATAAATGAAGACATGGTGAGAAAGATAACATCAATCATCAGACAAACCCTGGAGTATGCATCAGAAGTCTGGAATCCTCATCTCAAAAAACACATAGATAAGACTGAAAAAGTACAAAGGGCTGCTACAAGATGGGTACCATGCTTGAGCAATCTAAGCTACAAAGAAAGACTAGAAAAACTGAATCTACAAACACTACATGAGAGAAGGAAAAGAGAAGACAAGATTATGCTATATAAATGTGCCTCAGAAAAAGAGAAAATTGACATAAATGAGTATATAACCTATAGGGAAGCATCAGCGACAGGACACTGCAAAAAACTACATAAAAAGTGAGGTGATAAAGACGTAAGGAAACTCAGTTCCCCAAATAGGGCAACTGATCAGTGGAATGCACTACTGAATGAAAGTGAGTGCCAAAACAATTCATAAATATAAGAATATGTACAATAAAAGTTATTTAATACACAGGACAGTATGAGCTTGACTCACTCCTGTTAAGATACAATTAAGTAAGAACAGTTAGGTAAGAACACACACACACACACATGGATGGTGTCATAAGATGTGTGTCAACCACTTCTACAAACCTTAAGACGTTTTCAGGAAGTATGTTTGTCCTGTCTCCTGCAGTATTCTCTAAATTTTAAAGTACTGTTTGTTAACCCCTTAACTGCGGGTCGTCACTTTCGTGATGGTCGGGTGCAATGGATCATACTGCAGGGCGTCACTTGAGTGACTGTGTTATTTTTAATTCCCCGGGGCTTTCAGGTGGTGACTTGTATCATCTATGACCACTACCAATGTCCAACAATAGTCAGAGCTGCTAATGTTATCAGTACTCCCATTCATTGTTGACAATTTAGCCATTTTCCCCCATTCTAGACTCCCCTCCCTACCTCCCCTCCATTACCCTCTCATGTCGTCTGCTCAGCCGCCCTGCGCTAAGTAAATCTTCCCTGGATTTTTCCACTACTTTCATCCATTGAAATATTGAAATGAGCCCTATGCCTTATTCGTATACAAAATAATATATATATAAATAAAATAAGGTAATTGATAGTGCCATACAACGGGAATTGGCTAATTATCACTTCGCAACATCCAACCTGCACTTGTTTGCTAATTTCCCCTGCTTTTTTCCCCCGTGAAATATGCCGTATGAGCTACTCTTGTACTATAAGTATATATACGAAAGGAAGGGAGAAGCCTGAGTGATATTTATATTCACCTGGAACTACCTAATTTATTATGTATTGTCTAGATTTCCTATGACTTATTTCTTAGCACATACATTAGCAGTTGACATTTTCAACTCTTGCTACCGAGATATAGTCAGTAGGCTCCCGTCCTTCACGGTGAAATGACGCTCCTCCATTTCTGCCGCTTTTGCGGCTATTATAAAAGGCCCTGTGACCTCTGCCCCTACTAAACATCGTGTGGGAAGTGGTAAAGGACTGTAGATATATATAAGTGTAATAAAGTACTAGAAATAATAAAGTGTGTGTATATATATGAGTAAGAAATGACAGAATACCAGCGGCGAATTAGCACAAGTGAGAGGCTCGTACATGCTCATATTTTACATTGCTTTCACAGTGTTTTTTTTTTTAGTAAGGATTCCAAACTACTTGGAAATCATAGAATAGTGTTTCTAGTGATAATATCTGGCAGTGGTACTCAGATTAGGGGATGTCAGGAAGTGTAAAGTGGAGACTTAGTTACCCAACTTCAGAAGTCTCCACAAGTCCTACGGTAGTTGACGAGTGCTAAAAAAACATCCCAGGAGAAAGCTGAAGGTATGTGCCATATGCATATATAATTATAATACTCTAGGACTAATAACTTATTTTTGGCAAATATTTTTAAAAAGTCAGTTGGAGTGCGAATATCCCCGCGGGAATGGCCCTGTGAGCCTCCGACAACTCCGCGGTGTAGGGGTTACATACTGTCTGTTAAAAATGTAAAGAGCCTGATCAGCAAATATTCGTGTATACATGAATATTCATAGGAATCCCTGTAACAGCTGTTAGTACAACCATCAAACATGGCTAACAATATAAACACTGGGGGATCCGAATTTCCAGGATTTGACAGTGAAACAAGTGCGATTAAAACATTGATTATGAGAATTAGCGAACTAGAAAAGAAAGTGGAGGATCACTTATCAAGAAATATGCCTGAAATGACCGATAACACAACACAGAGTCTGATACAGGCCAATGAAAAGGCAAACCAGGAGATCGAGACTTTATAACATGAAAATTTTGAATTAAGGAGAAAATCAGAAGACAGTAGTAACAAAATGGAGAAGGTGATTAGCATGTTAAAAGGGCAAAGGGCAATGTGGGCCCATGTGGAGGAAGAACAGAAAGAAGTGGTCAGCTTAAGGGAAATCATTTAGGTAGAAAGGGAAATGAACAAGAAAAAAATGGAAGAAAATGTAGTGAAAATATTGAAGAAGAAAGACAGAATAGTGAGAGAAACTGTAGAAAGGAACAGATGTGTAGTAATATTTGGAAACAGGGAGAAAGAGGAAGAAAAGGATAGATCAGCGAGGCTCAAGACAGGCTTGAATCAAGTGAGAAAAATATTGGGCAAGATCGATCCAGAAGAATGCAAGAGAGAAAATGAAATTGAGGAAGTATGGAGGATAGGGTCATATAAAAGAGAAGTAAGACCAATTAGAGTTAAGTTGTCATCAGAAGGGGTAAGATCAATCCAGAAGAAAGCAAGGGGGAAAATGAAAATGAGGAAGTAGGGAGGATAGGGGCATATAAGGGAGAAGCAAGACCAATTAGAGTTAAGTTGTCATCAGAAAGGGTAGTACATGACATAAAGTGAACTGAAAACTAAGTAAAGAGGCAGGGATGGAAAAAATTATAAATATAATAAAAAAACATTTGAATTCAGATGGAGAAGTCTTAAAATCTTTGAAGGAACAAGTACAGGAAAAAAATGACTGGAGAACAGAAGAAGAATGCAAAAACTTTTTTGGAGAAAGTGATGGATACGAAAGTAAGGAGGTGGTATATGAGGAACTAGAAGTGAAGGAAACAAGGGGAAAGGTTGTGAATAGCAAAAAAAAGGGACAAATGAGTAAAGATAAAACTGGGACAGCATATCTGAAAACCATGTATTGTAATGTAGATGAATTATTATCCAAGAAAAGGGAAACTGAAGACTATATAGATGAAAAGAAACCTGAAATTGATTGCTTCGTGGAGACTAAATTACCTAGGGATGTTCATACGAAATTATTTGAGTGAAACAATTATACTACATGGAGGAAGGATAGAGAAAGCAAGTTAGAGGGAGGTGTAATGATTCTAGCCCGTATTGATTTAAGGGCAAAAAATACAGAAACTGAAAATACCACACCTGAACTTTGGGGAATGAAAATAGAGGACTGTTCGTTTCATTTCGTTTCGTTTTTGAAGGCTCCAACATGCTTGCGTGCGTCGGCCTTGGTCACCTAATGGCGGCTCTCCACGCTGCTCGATCCCTGACAGCCTCCCTGTTCAGTCCCTTAACCCTCAAGTCACACTCAATGACCTCATCCCATGTCTTTCTCGGTCCACCCTCCCAACCCCTCCCCCAACATTAACACCTCTCACCCTCTGCACCCAATTATCATCCCCCATCCTCTCCACATGTCCAAACCACCTCAGCCTACCTCTCCTCATCACAACACCAATGCACTCCAGTCCAATCCCACCTCTCAACTCTTCCATCATAAACCCAGCCCCCCCCAGGCCTTGCACGCAGGGATGCACTGCACATCCACCTAATCATTGTCATTTCTGTACGTTTAAACCTGCGAATATCCTCTTCCTTTACTGCCCAGGTCTCACTACCAAACAACATCACACTCCTAACACATGCTGCATACAAAAACCCCTTAGCACGTAAGAAGAGTCCTCTCAATGTCAGGAGAGGCAACAGCTCCCTGAACTTCTTCCAACCACTTCTCACCGCCAGCAACCGAGCCAACTCCAGCCCCACCTCCAGCACATAACATGTCTCCCAATTAACGAAACTCCTCCACACACTCAAGAGACTCACCTGCAAGTTCAACCCTCTCACACCTAACAATCTCCACCCACTCTCCCCGAAACGCCGCACACACGAAATCAGCATCATCTCACAGCCCACCTCTAACACCACTACATCTCCTGTGCACCCACTTATCACAAACACTACACAAGATGGAATTACTTCCCACCCCCATGTGGGAAACTGCACATGGCCACTCTCCCTCTCCTCTGATTGTACCGCCACCAACCCTAGATATCATCACCCTTGTTCTATATGCATTTACCCCTAAGCCCTTGTACCCCATACCATCTCTCCACTTCTTAAATCCCTCATCTGCCCCCCCTTCATTCTCCACAATCAACACCAAATCATCAGCATGCAGCATCTCACATGGGAGTCCATCTCCGAAGTCACGTGAGAGGGCTTCAAGCACCATGACAAACAACAAGGGACCCAAAACTGACCCCCGATGCACACCAACACTCACGGAAAACTCATCACTCAAAGCTCCATTCACTCTTACCTGGGTGCGAGCACCCACGTACATGGCCACAACCACCCCAACCAGCCACTCTTCCAACCCCAGCCCTCTCACTGCCCACTCCACCACCTCTCCAGGGACTCTGTCAGAGGCCTTTTCCAACTCAACAAAAACAAAATACAAATCCCGTTTCTTTCTAATATATTTTTCCTGAAGCTGTCGAACAATGAATATGACATCAGTGGTCCCCCTGCCTGGCATAAACCCAAACTGCATCTCATCGATATTCACTCTTTCTCTAATCATACCTTCTAGAACTCTCTCTATTACTTTCATTATCTGATCTAAGAGCTTTATACCTCTGCTATTTCCCCTTTCCAGGGCATCATCCTTTCCACTGTACACATTTACAATTACACTCCTCAGCCAATCATCTGGGACAACACACTCATATATAATCATATTTATCAGGTCAGTGACTAACCTCACCCCAGTATCTCCTGAGGCCTTCAACATTTCCACAGTCAACCCAGACACACCTGCTGCCTTTCCCACCGGCATCCTGCCCATTGCCTGACTCACAGTAGCAGCGTCAATCAAAAGCCAATGGCCAAACACTGGATCAGCTGGCTCCAAACCCCCTCCATCCCAATCAAACTCCTCATTCAACAATCGGCTATAATGCTCTCTCCATGCAGATTCAATATCCTCACTGTTCACCACTACCCTTCCACCATCATTCTTCACACACAACTCACCTACAATGTCCCGATTATCCCTCTTCACCTGATTTGCCGCCTTAAAAATCATATTTTTCCTTTCTCCATGATTTAGATTATCAAGTAAAACTCTCTGTGACTCAGACTTCGCCCTGTATACCTCTCTTCTAGCAATGCGCTTGGCAGCCAAGTACTCCTCCCTGTTACCACCATTCTTCCATTCCCGGAAAAGCCTTCTTTTCTCCTTAACTGCAGCTTCTTCATCCTCATCCCACCACCAAGTTACTTTATGTCTTGGTGGGCATCTTGTCCAACCACATATTGTATCAGTAACTCTCAAGAGGTTGTACTTAAGGGCTCTATACTGTTCATTAACGCCTCTATCTACAGCTTCCTGTTCAGCCACCACTTTCCTCATCTCACTATAAAAGGCATCCCCTACTGATTGGTTTCCCAGCTTCCATATTATCCTCCTAGGTACATATGTCCTCCTTCTCATCACTCGTTCCTTAAGCACCATGTCACAAATCAACAGTTTGTGCTGCTGCACACACTCCTCGCTTCCTATAACTTTAACATCCCTCACTAATCTCCTATCAACCCTCCTGACCAGAAAATAATCTATCTGACTACTATTTCCCCTGGACTCGTACGTAATCAACCGGCTGATTCTTTTCCTAAAATGTGTGTTGCACACAATCATGTCCATAGCCTCCCCAAACTCGAGTATTCTTTCCCCTTCCGCATTTCTCACACCATATGCACATCCTCCATGGACTCCTTCATAACCCTGAGCTGCTTCACCCACATGACCATTTAAATCCCCTCCCAGAACCACCACCTCATCATCACCCATACCACTCACTACACGTATTAAATCATCCCAAAATCTGTCCTTCTCTGTGTCTTCCAATCCTACCTGTGGAGCATATGCCGATATAACTGAAATAAATTTCTGCCCGATCAAGATTTTCACTACTAATATCCTATCACTTACTCTCATAACATTCATGACATATTCCACCCATTTCTCTGCAACCAACACACCCACACCCCCATATCCGTCAGTTCCCCTCTGCCAAAACAACTTATAGTAGCAATCCTTCCCAACAATCTTTCTGGCTGATCCACCCCTGTACTGGACTTCCTGCAAACATGTCACATCCATCCACTTCCTACTAAATGCCTCAACGACTTCCCCTGCTCTTCCTATCAAACTTCCCACATTCCATGAACCCACCCTAAACCCCCTGGGTGGTTTGCTGCTCTCAGGCTTGCTTTGGTGCTTGTTTTTGTAGTTCATAGTCGGTAATATAAAGGGGGATAAACATTCCAAAGGCCCGACCCATTGCACAGACCCAGGTCCAGGCAATGGATCTGGGACCCCTAGCCCACCAGCTTACCAGTGGCTGTGGTAGTGGCCACGGGGCACCCTGCCAGGACAGCTGCTGGGACACCCTCCAAGCGCGGCGTGGCACTGCAACTGCCCCGCCATTATACACCCACTGATAGGGCAGCCTCCTGGGGCGCTACTCCCAGGTTCGGGCCCCTCTCTATTGAGCGGAAGCGGCAGCCTGGGAACCGAAATGCCCTGTACCCTCTAGCACAGGTTCGAGCCCCATCTCGCCCCGGACCCATTATCTATGCCGGCGGAACCCCAATCAAGCCTCCCCCCAAAGTCCGCCACTAGGTAGCGGGGGCAAAGTTTCTAGTTATAGAGAAAAAATAGATGTAATAATATTTTATATGCCCCCCAAAACTAGGGCATGGGCAAAAGAACATTATGAACAGTTAAAAAAAGAATCCATTATAAAGCTATGGATGTTAACTGAACAAAGAAACAATAATAATCATGGGGGACTATAACTGTAGAAAAGCTGACTGGGAAAGTATGGATGCTGGGAACAATGAGGAATCATGGGGAAATAAATTAATGGAATTGGTGATGGAAAACATGTTAACCCAATCAAGTAAAGAAAATACAAGAATTAGGGGTGATGACGAACCATCAAGGCACAACTTAGTATTCACAAAGAACCCAAATGATGTGAGGAACATAACTTACCAATTAAAAGTGATGATCTGGTTACTGAGATGGAAGTGGCAGGAGTATGTGATGGAGAAAGAGATGAAAAGCACAGAGAAAATAGATACAGTTATGGGAAGGTAGACTTTGCTTCCATGAGGAACTTTTTCCAAAATGCATAATGGAGTAAAATGAATATGATCACAAATGTTGATGAGAATATGGGTTTTTGATAGAAGAATATAAAAAGGAATTGGTAGATACAGTAATCTCTCTACTTTCTGGATGACCACAATCAGGTTACCTCACTATTCGGACATCATAGGCTGATGGTCGTTTTTTTTTTTTTTTATTAACCATGTCAGTTTGAATCTCCCGCGCGCGCCGACCAGCTCCCTTCCCGCATTCCCCCCCTCCTGCTAGTTCTCTCTTAACTCCCGTGAAAAGTGAATTGCCAGATCGTTTGAGGTATTTCCGTTTTTGTTTAAATAATCATAATTCACAGTGCTAAGGATTAAGTGTAGTTAAACACTGGATTACTGGACATGCTTCACGAGCAATTATGACCACTATAAAAACCTTAGAGATGGGGATAATATTCGTTAACAACCATCATGGACATGTAAGTACACTGTTAACTGCTAAATATTTTCCATAATCACTTCTAAATCCTCATTCTCTGGTTACTTTTTATTTACTTCATGTTTTGTGTCCCATATTTGAGTGCACAGGCTGAGAAAGAGGTGATTTTCTCAGTGATTGCCATGTCTCTTACATGTGTTCACTATCTAGTCAACTGAACATTTTTACCCTACACACCTCTAAATCATAATTTTTCTGGTTACATTTTATTTACTTCATGCTTTATGTCTCATATATGAGTGCATAGGCTGTGAAAAGGTGATTTTCTCAGTAATAATCATGTCTCTTCCTTAATTCATTATGTAGTCAGCTGGCGAACACCCCTGCCTTACTCACCTCAAAATCATCATTTTGGGGTTAAAATTCGAATAATTCATGCTTTGTGCCCATTATTTATGTGAATGAGGTCTTAAATAAGTGCTATGCAAGTCCGATAGGGAGGTGGGTAGGTGGTTTTCTGATTTAGGTTAGGTTAAGTCAGGGTCAAGAATGACCGATGCTGTTGGTGAACAGTGAACACATTTGCCATACCTAACTCTTCATCATTTTTCTGGTAACAATTTTTTTATTTGATGCTTTGTATCCCATATTTTAGTGTATAAGATGTGAGAAATGATGATTTTCATAGTGATTACCACGTCTGGTACTTACTTACAATAAGCTGCCAACTCGTGAACACCTATACCTTACTTACCTCAAATTCATCATTTTGGGGTTAAAATTCAATGATTTCATGCTTTGTGTTCATCATTTAATGCATATGATGTGAGAAAGGGTGATTTTCATAGTGATTTCCATGTCTGATACTTACTTACACTTGCTGGCAAGTTGTGAGCACCTATGCCTTACTCACCTCTAATTCATTATTTTTTGGTTAAAATTCAATTAATTCATGCTTTGTGTGCATTATTTATGTGAAAGGGGACTTAAATAAGTGCTGTGCATGTCCGGTAGGGAGGTAGGTAGGTGGTTTTCAGATTTAGGTTAGGTTAGGTTAGGGTCATGAATGATCAGTGCTGAAGCTTCAAGGCCACGATCCAGACAAGACCACGTTCGGGTCATGCATTTGGCTCTATAATGTTGGATAGTGGGAAGATTACTACCAAAATTTTCTGTACCTATGGAAAGGAAGAAAGAATAATTTAACAACAGATGTAGAATGGCACATGAGGCAAGAAAAAGAGCATGGAATAAAGTGAGAAGAAGGTACAGTATAGTGAAAGGGCTTAGGAGGAGTACAAGCAGGTAAGAAAATGAATATGTAAGGGTGCAGAGAGAAGAAGAAAGGAAATATGAAAAAGATATTGTAACTAATGTAAAAAAGAGCAAAAACTATTTTATAGGTTTGTAAATGGTAAAATGAATGTTAAGGACAGTATAATACGACAGGGATGGAGAGGAAAAATGCAAAAGAGAAGAAGAGTTGTGCGAAACAATGAACAACAGACTGCAGTCAGTCTATGTTTTGGAGGAGGAATTTAAGGAACCTGAAATAGAACCCAGGATGATAGGAATTGCAGAAATTACAGTTGATGTGAATGAGGTGCTACAGCTGATGAGGGATTTGGATGAGAGAAAAGCAATACAACCAGATGGTGTGGCTGGATGGATTCTGAGGGAATGTGCAGACCAGTAAGTGTGGCCTGTTTATGTCATCATTAAGACATCACTGGAAAATGGACAGTTACCTAAAGATTGGAAAAAAGCAAGTATTATGCCAATCTTCAAGGGAGGAGATAGAGAAGATCCACTCAATTGCCAACCTGTATCACTCACTAGTATTGTTTGTAAAAATCAGTGAAAATATTATTAGAAAAAGATTGACAGAGCATTTAGAAGAAAATAAAGTGATAACACCAAGACAATTTTCGTTTTAGGGAAGGAAGATCATGTGTTACTAACATATTAAGTTTCTACAACAGGGTAACAGATGTCATACAAGAAAGAGAGCGATGGGCAGATTGTGTGTATCATGATCTCAAGAAAGCATTTGACAGGATGCCCTATGGGAGACTGCTGTGGAAGTTGAGGACCTTTGGAGGGGTGCATGGGAAACTATTAAAGTGGATGGGAGATTATTTGATAGGAAGGCAGATGAGAACAGTGATAAGAGACAAGGATTCACAATTGAGAAACGTGATTAGTGGAGTACCCCAGGGCTCTGTCTTAGCCCCAATAATGTTCCTGATATATGTAAATGATTTGTCAGAGGGTTTGAATAGTTTCATGAGTATGTTCGCAGATGATGCTAAAATCATGAAACATATTAAATGTACAGTTAGTCGTAAAAAACTGTAAGAGGACTTGGAAAAACTCCACAGCTCGAGCCAGACTTGGAAAATGGATTTTAATGTCAATAAGTGTCATGTATTAGAAATGGAAATGAGTTCAAAAAGACCGCACTGGACATATAAAATGGACAATGAGATAATTAGTATAAGAAAGGATGAGAAAGACATGGGAATGATTATTCAGGATGACTTGTCACCAGAAAAGCAAATAAACAAAATTATTGGGGGAACTTATGGACTACTGACCAACATGAGAGTGGCTTTTAATTATATGGATGAGGAAATACTGAGGGAGTTGATAGTGACCATGATAAGACCAAGACAAGAGTATACAGCTGTGGTATGGTCACCTCATTTGAAGAACCATAACTGATAAACCAGAGAAGGTTCAACACATGGCAATGAGAATGATACCATGTTTATGGGAACTGACCTGCAAGGAGAGTTTGGAAAAACTGAAGTTACCAACACTGCATGAGAGAAGGGAAAGAGGTGACTTGATCACAATATTTAGAAATGTAAGAGAACTGGAAAGGGTGGATAGAGAGGATCTTTTTGTGTTGGATGATGGAAGAACAAGAGGTCATGACTTCAAGTTGAGGAAAAGTAAATGTCTTAGTGATCTAAAAAGGTTCAGTTTCCCGAACAGAAGCATAAGTATTTGGAATGAATTAGACGAAGAGGTAGTGCAGGCAAAAAACATTCATGTGCTTAAAACTAGACTAGATAAATGTAGATATGGAGAGAGGACAATATGAGCTTAGCTCAATTCCTGTATATACAAACAAGTAAATACAGCCAGCTGACGAATGAAGATGTGAAGGAACATTGTGGGGTTGATGTGGATGTGGTTGAGAAAATTAGGAGAAATACACTGCAGTGGTTTGGACATGTGGAGAGAATGGAGAATGAAAGTCTGACTCAGAGGGTGTATGTAGGTGAAGTGGAGGGAGGGAGAGGGAGGGGAAGAGTGAGGATGAGGTGGAGGAATGGAACTGAGAGGTATATGAGGGAGGGGGGAGTGAGTTGGGGGGAGGGCAGTCAAATGGTGAGTGACAGAGCGACTTGGAGGCATTTTGTCTGCGGCCACCCTTTGGGGGATTAGGGCATCGGGCTTTTGATAGATAGATACACAGATAGAAATACAGCCGGTTGCTGAATGAGGAGTTTGACTGGGACTAAGTAAAGAGGCAGGGATGGAAAATAATATAAATATAATACGAAAGAATTTGAATGAAGAAGATAAAGAAGTCTTAAAATCTTTGAAGGAACAAGGAAAAAAATGACTGGAGAACAGAGGAAAAATGTAAAAAATTTTGGGAGGATAGTGATGGATATGAAAGTAAGGAGGTTGTATATGAGGAACTAGAAGTGAAGGAAACAAGGGATAAGGTTGTGAATAGGAAAAAAGAGACCAATGAGTAAAGATAAAACTGGGGCAATATATCTGAAAATCATGTATTGTAATGAAGATGGATTATTATCTAAGAAAATGGAAAATGGAGAGTACATAAATGAAAAGAAACCTGAAACTGTTTGCTTCATGGAGACTAAATTGCCAGGAATATTCATACAAAATTATTTGGATGGAACAATTATACTATCTGGAGGAGGGTTAGAGAAAGTAAGTCTGAGGAAGGTGTAATAATTCTAACCCGTATTGACTTACGGACAAAAAATACAAAAACTGAGTACAGCAATCTTCCCATTATACGACGTAATAGAGCCAAAGGCATGACCGGAAACTGGTCTTGTCCGGATAGTGGCCCTGAAACTCCAGCACTGGTCATTTATGACCCTAACCTAAATATGAAAACCAGCTACCTACCTCCCTACTGGACATGCACAGCACTTATTTAAGTCCTCTTTTACATAAATAATGCACATAAGTGGTAGGTGGTGGCTGTGGTAGGTGGTGGCGACCATCATCCACTCACTTGATGCAGTGCTGCCTACTTCTTCCTTAGCCTTTATCATTCTCTTTCTGTGCCTGTCCTCATCTTGTCCTGTTTCTCCCATCTTTCCTGTCACTTCTTATTGCTTTTCTTTCCTTTACGGGTGGCTTTACATTGAGTGACAAGCCAAATAGTTTCCTGTAAACCAAGAAACCATTTACAACGCTGGGTGGTAACCATATAACCAAACCATACGTGCTCCCTACGTGTTAACAAGTGGGTTGGTGGAGGGTTAGTGCCCCTCCCCGTAAAACAAATAACTCAGTCAAATGGCCACCCCTTACGGGATTATGGCGTCTGGCAATAGATAAATAGATAGAAGCATGAATTAAATGAATTTTAACCAAAAAATGATGATTTAGAGGTGAGAAAGGCATAGGTGCTCACAACTTGCCAGCAAGAAGTAAATATCAGACATAGAAATCACTATGAAAATCACCCTTTTTCACATAGTATGCATTAAATAATGAACATAAAGCATGAAATCATTGAATTTTAACCCAAAAATGATGAATTTGAGGTAAGTAAGGTATAGGTGTTCACGAGATGGCAGCTTAGTGTAAGTACCAGACGTGGCAATCACTATGAAAATCATCATTTCTCACATCTTATGCACTAAAACATGGGACACAAGGCATCAAATAATTAAATTATTACCAGAAAAATGATGATTAAGAGTTAGGTATGGCAAAGGTGTGTTCACAGTTCACCATCAGCACCGGTCATTCTTGACTGTAACCTAACTTAACGTAAATCAGAAAACCACCTACCTACCTCCCTACCGGATGCATAGCACTTATTTAAGACCCCATTCACATAGATAATGGGCACAAAGCATGAATTAATCGAATTTTAACCCCAAAATAATGAATTTGAGGTAAGGAAGGCATAGGTGTTCAATAGTTGGCAGCTTAGTGTAAGTATCAGATTTGGAAATCACTAAGAAAATCATCATTTCTCACATCTTATGCACTAAAATATGGGATACAAAGCATCAAATAAATAAACTGTTACCAGAAAAATGATGATTAAGAAGTTTGGTATGGAAAAAGTGTTCACTTTTCACCAACAGCACCGATCATTCTTGATCCTAACCTAACCTAACCTAAATCAGAAAACCACCTACCTACCTCCAAACCGGACATGCATAACACTTATTTAACCCCTTAACCGCGGGTCGTCACTTTCATGACGGTCGGGTGCAATGGATCATACCGCGGGGCGTCACTTAAGTGACTCTGTGTTTTTTTTAATCTGACCGGGCTTTAAGGTGGTGACTTGTATCATCTATCAGCACTGCCAATATCCAACAATAGTCAGAGCTGCTAATGTCATCAGTACTCCCATCCACTGTTGACAATTTAGCCATTTTCCCCCATTCTAGACTACCTCCCCTCCATTACCCTCTCGTGTCATCTGCTCAGCCGCTCTATGCTAAGTAAATCTTCCCCGGAATTATCCACTGTTTTCATCCGTTGAAATGAGCCCTATGCCCTATTCTTACAAAATAATATATACAGTAAAACCTCGATGTAACAGACTTCAATAGACTGGAATTCGCTTTTATCGGACTCAAGGAGCTACCGGACTAAACTCCTATATATCGGAAAAAGTCCGATAAAGCCAGAAAGCAGTCCAGACTGCCTGACCACTTCAGCTATGTTCACCACAATAAGACAAGTAAAAGACATGTTTTTCAGTGCACAGTACAGTATTATTATACCATTTGATAGGAAAAATATATGGTAGGATACTTATTGACAGAGTTAGGGAAATTACTGAGAAATTAGTTGGAGAAGAACAAGGAGGTTTTAGGAAGGGAAGAGGTTGTGTAGACCAGATATTCATTCTTAGATCCGTAGTGGAAAAGTTTCTAGAGAAGGGCAAGAAGTTGTATGCAGCCTTCATGGATCTGGAGAAAGCATATGACAGGGTGGATAGACAAGGTTTGTGGAAGGTATTAAGAATATATGGAGTGGATGGGAAGCTGTTGAAGGCAGTGAAGAGTATGTATGAGGGTGCTAAGGCTGCAGTGCGTGTGGATGGCAAACTGAGTGAATCTTTCCATTTGAAGGTTGGATTGAAACAAGGATGTGTCATGTCTCCATGGTTGTTCAATCTGTATATGGATGGGGTTATGAAAGAGATACAAGGTCGGGCAGTGGATGTTGGAGCGGCCCTAGTGAGAGAGGGCAGTGTTTGGAAACTCCCTGTACTGTTGTTTGCAGATGATACTGTGTTGTTGAGTGAAGACGAAGGGGAGCTGCAAGGCTTGGTAGATGAGTTTAGGAGAGTGTGTAAGAAACGGAATCTAAAGGCGAATGTGGGGAAGAGTAAAGTGATGGTCTTCGAGAGAAGTGAAGCCAGTGAGTGTACAGTGAGATTGGATGGGAAGGAAATGGAGAATGTGAGTGAATTTAAGTACTTGGGCAGTGTGATGAGTAAGGATGGTAGTCTGGAGGGTGAAGTGCTTGAAAGGGTACAGCAGGGAAGGAAGGTTGCTGGTTCGTTGAAAGCAGTGATAAGAAACAGGGAGGTGAGCATGGAAGTGAAAAAGTTGTTACATGACAGTATTGTGATACCAACTCTGACATATGGAAGTGAAGCTTGGACCCTGTTGGAAGGACAGAAGTCAAGAGTGAGAGCAGTGGAAATGAGTTATTTGAGAGGAGCTTGTGGAGTCACATGGAGAGACAGACTAACAAATGAGGAAGTGAAGGAGCGTTGTGGTGTGGTTGGGGACGTGATGGGAAGCGTTAGGAGAAACACTTTGGGCACGTGGAGAGGATGGAGAGTGAAAGATTGACGAGAAGAGTGTATGTGAGTGAGGTGGAGGGGGCGAGAGGGAGGGGGAGGCCGAGGGTGAGATGGAGGGATGGAGTGGAGAGGTATATGAGAGAGGGGGGGGGGTGAGGTGGGAGCGTGGTAGTGAAATGGCAGGGGACAGAGTGACATGGAGGCGATTTGTTTGTGGCCACCCCGTTCGGGATTGAGGCGTCTGGCAATAGATAGATAGATAGATTAATGTAGTGAAGGTATAACACAGTACAATACTGCAATAGTGGTGAAAACCACTGATGCAATCCGGACTAATGTCTGATATATCAGAAAAAGTCCAGATTAGCAGGGCTAAGTCCGGATGTCGCTTTTATCGGAATTTCACATTTTTCGGACTGGCTTGGGCCCCAATTAGTCCGTTATAGCGAGGTCTTACTGTATACAGTATATAAAAAATAAGGTAATTGATAGTGCCATACACCTGGAATTGGCTAATTATTACTTGGCAACATCCAACCTGCACTCGTTCGCTAATTTCCCCTGCTTTTTTTCCCCGTGAAATATGCCGTATGAGCTACTCTCGTAATATAAATGTAATATAAGAAAGAAAGGGAGAATCCTGAGTGATATTTATATTAACCTGGACCAACCTAATTTATTATGTAGTGTCTAGATTTCCTATGACTTATTTCTTAGCATATACATTAGCAGCTGACATTTTCAGCTCTTGGCTATCGAGATACGTATTGTACAGTCAGTTCGCTCTCGTCCTTCACGGTGAAATCACACCCCTCCATTTCTGCTGCTTTTTCGCCCATTATAAAAGGTCCTGTGACCTCTACCCCTACTAAACATCGTGTGGGAAGCGGTAAAGGACTGCAGATATATATAACTGTAATAAAGTACTAGAAATAATAAAGTGTGTGTATATATATGAGTAAGAAATGACAGTATACCAGGGGCGAGTAAGCGTGGGTGGGAGGCTCATACGCGTTCATATTTTACATTGCTTTCACAGTGTTTTTTTTTTTGGAGTATGGATTCCATACTACTTGGAAACTATTGAATAGTATATCTAGTGTTAATATCTGGCAGTGGTATTCATATTACAGGAAGTCAGGAAGTGTAAAGTGGAGACTTAGTTACCCAACTTCAGGAGTCTCCACAAGTCCTACGGTAGTCGACGAGTGCTAACAAAACATCCCAGGAGAAAGCTGAAGGTATGTGCCATATGCATATGTAATTATAATATTCTGGGACTAATAACTGATTTTTGGCAAATACTGCATTTTTAAAAAGTCAGTTGGTGCGCGAATATCCCCGCGGGAATGGCCCGGCGCGCCTCCGACAACCCCGCGGTTTAAGGGTTAAGACCCCATTCACATAGATAATGGACACAAAGCATTAATTAATCGAATTTTAACCAAAAAATGATGAATTTGAGGTATGTATGTTATGTGTTCACGAGCTGGCAGCTTAGTGTAAGTAAGTAACGGACATGGCAATCACTATGGAAATCATCATTTCTCACATCTTATGCACTAAAATATGGGATACAAAGCATCAAATAAATAAACTGTTACCAGAAAATTATGATTTAGAGGTGAGTTGGGCAAAAATGTTCACCAGTTGACTGGATTGTGAACGTATGTAAGAGACATGGTAATCATGGAGAAAATCACCTCTTTCACAGCCTGTGCACTCAAATATGGGACACAAAGCATGAAGTAAATAAAATGTAACCAGAAAACTTATGATTTAGAGGTGTGTAGGGCAAAAATGTTCACCAGTTCACTAGACAGTGAACATAAGTAAGAGACATGGTAATCACTGAGAAAATCACCTCTTTCACAGCCTGTGCACTCAAATATGGGACACAAAGCATTATGTAAATAAAATGTAACCAGAGAATGAGGATTCAGAAGTGATTATGGAAAAATATTTAGCAGTTGACAGTGTACTTACATGTCCATGATGGTTGTTAACGAATATTATCCCCACTTCTAAGGTTTTTACAGTGGTCATAATTGCTCTTGAAGCATGTCCAATAATCCAGTGTTTAACTACACTTAATCCTTAGCACTGTGAATTATGATTGTTTAAACAAGAATGAAAATACCCCAAACTATATGATAACCGTCCACACTTCACAGGGGTTGAGAGAAAGCTAACAGGAGGGGGAGAGCGCAGGAAGGAAGCTGGTCGGCGCGCGCGGGAAACTGAAACTGATGCGGTAAAAAAAATCAGATTTTTTAGTTTTTTTGCAATTTTTGGGCATTTTGGGGTTTCGACCATCAGCCTACGATGTCCGAACAGTGAGCTAACCAGATAGTGGTCGTCCGGAAAGTAGAGAGATTTTGGGGGTTGGGCAGCCCACAATATCCGAATAGTGAGTATGTCCGAGTATTGGACGTCCGAATATTAGAGGGATTACTGTATACTGGAATTGATCAAGCGTTATGTTGCCATCAATGTTGGAGATGACATTGAGACCAACGTATTTGAAGGCTTTTGATTCTGAACTGCCGATGAGGAATATAACTTCCTATTTTCAAAGTAGTTTGCATTCATTCTTCGTCCTAGATCATCATTTACCTCCTCCTTTTTCCTCTTCACTAGTCTCTTTATGTGCTTCTTGCTCTCAATATATTCAATTCTTATTTTAAATGAACCCCTGTCCTGCAACCACTCTAGCCACTTCTTCCTCTTTTCCTCCACTGCTCTCTTAACCTCATCATCTCACCATGCTGTACCTTTCTTCTTTGTTGTTACTCTTGCCACACCACATACTGCTTCAGCATTCCTAACTAAGCAATTCGCACTACTTTTTTTTTTTTTTTTTTTTTTTTAATGCAAGGAAGAAGGAACCAAAGGCCACAGGCCTGCATACTGTTCCTTCCAAGAAAAAGCAAAAACAGTACAAAAGAGAGCCAAATTCAAGATCCGTTCAATTCGAGATGCCTGGAGACACTGCGTTTGAAAGACTGGAGATCATAGGAAGTAGGAAATGCAGACAGAGGAAGACAGTTCCAGAGTTGACCAGTTGCATAAATGAAGGACTGGGAGTAACGGTTAACTCTTGCATTAGAGAGTTGGACAGAAAAGGGATGAGAGTCTGTTGCTAGACGGGTACTACGTGCCCGTCGTAGAGGTGGAGGGATGCAAGCAGACAGTTCAGAGGAACAGTGACCATTGAAGTAGCGATAGAAGAGAGATAAAGATGCAACAGTGCGGCGAAGAGACAAAGATTGAAGGGAATCAGTAAGAGGAGGAGAGTTAATGACACGAAAAGCCTTTGACTCCACCCTATTGAGAAGAGCTGCACGTGGGGAGCCTCCCCACACATGAGAGTTGTACTCCATACACGGGCGAATAAAACCCATGTACAAGGTCAACAACTGTGCAGGGGTAAAGAAAGTTCGGAATCGGCTTAGCACACCTAATCTCTTGGAAGCAGATTTCACAAGAGATGTAATATGTTCTTTCCAAGATGCATTCAACAGGCAGTCCAGATCCATTTCATTCCAATTCACTGATTCTATGTCCTCCTCTACTTTGGTCCTGTATTCATCTGCCATTTCTTTGATCCTCAGCTTCTCAACATTCAGCGTTTCTCCCTGACTGCTCCTCTCTCTCCTGATCCACCTCACTCCTCTCAGTTTAATCTTACATCATCATCATCATCATCATCTTCGTTTTTCGTCCTTCTGTTCCCATATTCAAACTGGGGTTGGACGTGTGATGGTTTTTCTCCACTGCTTCCTATCCTGGATTAAATCTTCTCCAATACCCAGTCTTTCCATATCTTGCATTACATCACTTTTCCAGGTCTTCTTAGGTCTTCCTGGTGGTCGATGTCCCACCACTTCCAGTTCCTCTGCTATTCTCACACAGCTCCCTTCCTCACTCCTCCTCACGTGATCAAACCATCTAAGCCGCTTCTGCCTCAAGATGATATCGAGATCCTTCACCCTGCATCTTCTGGCTACCTCCTCACTCAAAACTCTGTCCTTCCATCTCGCTCCCGTCATGTATCTTAACATTCTACAATCAGTACTCCTCAGAACATTCATCAGTCTATCTGTCAAAGCCCATGTTTCAGTACCATATATATCAATACTAGTCTAATGCAGGCCTCATATATTTTACTTCTGTGTCTCAGTGGTATGTGTTCATTGACCAGAAGGCTAGCTATTTCCATTCTATTTAACCATGCTGACACCACTCTCGTTCTGACTGATCTCTCCACCCCTGCTTCACAGTCCAATATATCTCCTAGATAGCAGAACTGCTGCTCTTCCTGTAGAGTGCCCCCATTCACCTCTAGCGCATCCTCTGCTTCATCTCCCTCTGCCTCTCTTTTTATGCTGGCTGGGCAACAGAAATTTTGCACTCCTCTCAAATTCTGCAGACAGGAACTCCTTCTATGGCACAACTTATTACACTTCGTGCACAACACTGAGTTCACTCCTACTCCTCTGCCACAGCATCCACATGGCCATTTTCCTGACTGAATTCTTTCTACTGGTTTCTTGCCTGTTACCATTACCTTTGTCTTATCGTTTCGTTTTTGAAGGCTCCAACATGCTTGCATGCGTCAGCCTTCGTCACTTAATGGTGGCTCTCCACGCTGCTCGATCCCTGGCAGCCTCCCTGTTCAGTCCCTTAACCCTTAAGTCACACTTAATGACCTCGTCCCATGTCTTTCTCGGTCTACCCCTCCCAACACCTCCCCCAATATTAACACCTCTCACCCTCTGTACCCAATTATCATCCCCCATCCTCTCCACATATCCAAACCATCTCAGCCTACCTCTCCTCATCACAACACCAATACACTCCAGTCCCATCCTACCTCTCAACTCTTCCATCATAAACCCAGCCCCCCCAGGCCTTGCACGTAGGGACGCACTGCACATCCACCTAATCATTGTCATTTCTGTACGTTTAAACCTGCGAATATCCTATTCCTTTACTGCCCAGGTCTCACTACCAAACAGCATCACACTCCTAACACATGCTGCATAAAAGACCCCTTAGCATGTAAGGAGAGTCCTCTCAATGTCAGGAGAGGCAACAGCTCCCTGAACTTCTTCCAACCACTTCTCACCCTAGCAACTGAGCTAACTCCAGCCCCACCTCCGGCACATAACATGTCTCCCAAATAACGAAACTCCTCCACACACTCAAGAGACTCACCTGCAAATTCAACCCTCTCCCGCCCAACAATCTCCACCTGCTCTCCCCAATACGCCGCACACATGAAATCAGCATCATCTCGCAGTCTACCTCTAATACCACTACATCTCTTGTGCACCCACTTATCACAAACACTACACAAGATGGAATTACTTCCCACAACCTTGTGGCAAACTGCACATGGCCACTCTCCCTCTCCTCTGATTGTACCGCCACCAACCCTAGATATCATCACTTTTGTTTTATCTGCATTTACCCTTAAGCCCTTGTACCCCATACCGTCTCTCCACTTCTTAAATCTTTCCTCCGCCTCCTTTTCATTCTCTGCAATCAACACCAAATCATCAGCATACAGCATCTCCCATGGGAGTCCATCTCTGAAGTCACGTGAGAGGGCTTCAAGCACCATGATAAACAACAAGGGACTCAAAACTGACCCCTGATGCACACCAGCATTCACGGAAAACTCATCACTCAAAGCTCCATTCACTCTTACCTGGGTGCGAGCACCCACGTACATGGCCATAACCACCCTAACCAGCCACTCTTCCAACCCTAGCTTTCTCATTGCCCACTTCACCACCTCTCCAGGGACTCTGTCAAAGGCCTTTTCCAAATTAACAAAAACAAAATACAATTCCCTTTTCTTGCCAATATATTTTTCCTGAAGCTGTCGAACAATGAATATGGCATCAGTGGTCCCCCTACCTGGCATAAACCCAAACTGCATCTCATCGATATTCACTCTTTCTCTAATCATACCTTCTAGAACTCTCTCCATTACTTTCATTATCTGATCTAAGAGCTTTATACCTCTGTAATTTCCCCTTTCCAGGGCATCACCCTTCCCTTTGTACACATTTACAATTACACTCTTCAGCCAATCATCTGGGACAACACACTCATATATAATCATATTTATCAGGTCAGTGACTAACCTCACCCCAGTATCTCCTGAGGCCTTCAACATTTCGGCAGTCAACCCAGACACACCTGCCGCCTTCCCCACCCGCATCCTGCCTATTGCCTCACTCACAGTAGCAGCGTCAATCAAAGGCCAAGGNGGCTGATTCTTTTCCTAAAATGTGTGTTGCACACAATCATGTCCATAGCCTCCCCAAACTCGAGTATTCTTTCCCCTTCCGCATTCCTCACACCATATGCACATTCTCCATGGACTCCTTCATAACCTTGAGCTGCTTCACCCACATGACCATTTAAATCCCCTCCCAGACCCACAACCTCATCATCACCCATACCACTCACTACACGTATTAAATCATCCCAAAATCTATCCTTCTCTGCGTCATCCAATCCTACCTGTGGAGCATAGGCCGATATAACTGAAAGCATTTTCCGCCCGATCAGAATTTTCACTACTAATATCCTATCACTTACTCTCATAACATTCATGACATATTCCATCCATTTCTCTGCAACCAACACAACCACACCCCCATATCTGTCAGTTCCCCCCTGCCAAAACAACTTATAGTAGCAATCCTTCCCAACAATCTTTCTGGCTGATCCACCCCTGTACCGGGCTTCCTGCAAACATGCCACATCCACCCACCTCCTACTGAATGCCTCAACGATTTCCATATTCATTTTCATTCCCCTCTTCTCCATTCTATTTTTCCATCTATTAAGCATTTCCACCACTTCTTCCTTAGTCTCTGCTATCAGCACTAGGTCATCAGCATACAGCAATTCCCATGGGCCTTCCCCCCTACATTCCAATGTTGCCTTCTCCATTAGTGTGTTAAACAGCAATGGACTGAATGCTGACCCTTGATGTACCCCAACTCCTATTCCAAAATTTCCTGATGTTCCTGCTATTGTCATGCTTAATCTTACATACCACAATCATACAATTTGACAGACCTCCACATCATCTTCTCACGGCCCTCGTATCAGCAACCATTCCCAGCATCGACCTCTTTACAAAAGCATAACCAATCAGGCTTCTTTCTACATGATCCCCATTCCCTCTATACCATGTACGGGTATTTTTATGTGAATCTTTGTGTCTGAAATACGAGTTACAAATGCACAACCTCCTCTTCTGATACATATCCTTTAGTTAGTTCCCATTACCATTTTCTCCTCATACTCCATTACAACCCATTATGTTATCCTCAGGACCAGTGCCTACTCTTCCATTCATATCATCTATTACAATCACTTTATAGCTCCTGGGCATTTCTCCCACTACTTCATCCAGCTCATCCCAAAACCTGTCTTTCTCTCTCTCACTCCTGTCCTCAAACGGTGCATATGCTACAATTACCAAGGCTTTCACCTTCTCAAACCTGAACTTAACATACATATACCTCGAGCTGACACCTTTGTAGTCTCTCATTCCCCTCTGCCACACCTCATTCATCAACAAAGCAACTCCTTCCTTGCATCTTCCTCACCCATTCATGCCTGATCTTACACATTTAACACCCTTCCTCTCCTCTATTTCACACCCTTTCATCTTTGTTTCACACAATGCCATCACAGCATATCTCGCACACTTGAACACATTCACCACTTCCACCCTCTTGCTCTGCTCATTCACACCTCTCACATTCCACATGGCCATGCAAATCTGCCCATTTGGTTAAGGCCCTAGGCAGGTATTGGCCCCTCCAAGGCTCTCTGAAATGACTTCCATGATTAAGTGATTTTGGATAGGGGAATCTGGGGGACACTTAAACCTCCCAAAAACCCCGGTTATATAGTTACCACCCAGCGTAGTAGCTTCCTGGGTACAGGAAACCATTTGGCTTGTCACTCAGTGTAAAGATCATATGGCATCTCTACACTGAGTGGATGATGGGCACCGCCATCTACCACAATAAGTCAATAAAATAAATCAATAAAATATATACACATACAGTACTGACAAAGAAATCACAATAACAAACTCATCAGTGTATGAGAACACCCACAATGGCAGTTGAAAAGGTCCTGAGGCTAGGCTATGGTAATCCAGATCATTTCAACTGTATGAAACCACTCTACAGCCCTGGAAGGATTTCTATTAATCTATCTACTGCCAGATGCCTCAATCCCATAAGGGGTGGCCATGAGCAAATTGCCCAGCAGAAATACAATCAATTAAAATGCACACTGGCAACAAATAACCATTGCCAATACATACATTCCCCCTGGCTCATCTCCCACAGTACCACAAAATTACTCTCCTCAAATACACCACATCCCTAACATATCCAACATCATCCTGGCTGGTGATTTCAATGCTAAGATGTCGGCCTGGCATGACAACAACCCTGACACAGACAGAAAGCTGGTACTAAAATCCCAAACAGATTATCTTTTCATCCTCAACAATCTCCATCAACATACACATATCCCACACCAAGCCCTCTTCCGCCCATCCTTCCCTCCTCTTTTCCACTCTGATGACTCTGTAGCTATTTCTTCTACTGATAAAGCAGATCTCTTCGCTCAGACTTTCTCCTCCAATTCTACCTTAGAGGATTCCGGTGCTGTTCCCCCATCACTTGCCCCCTCTGACTTCCTCATGGCTGACATTAAAATTTCTTCAGCTGATGTATTGGCTGCCATCGCTGGCCTCAACACTAACAAGGCTTACGGGCCTGATGGAGTCCCTCCTGTTGTCCTCAAGAACTGTGCTTCTGTGCTTACACCCTGCCTAGGTAAACTCTTTCACCTTTGTCCATCAAATTGTACCTTTCCTTCTTGCTAGAAGTTTGCTCTCATTCAGCTCGTCTCAAAGAAGGGTGACCATTCCCAACCCTCTAACTATCGTCCAATTGCTTTAAATTCCTGTGTCTCAAAAGATTTTGAGTCTAATCTTAATAGAAATATTTTAAAGCATCTTTCTTGTCACAACCTTCTTTCTGATCGTCAGTAAGGGTTCCGTCAGGGACGCTCCACTGGTAAGCTTCTCACCTACATTTCAGACTCCTGGTCATCCTCATTTCGGGACTTTGGCAAAAGCTTTGCCATTGCACTTGACATCTCAAAAGGCTTTCGATCGAGTCTGGCATAAATTTTTAACCCCTTAACCACGGGTCGTCACTTTCGTGACGGTCAGGTGCAATGGATCATACCGCATGGCGTCACTTGAGTGACTCTGTGTTATTTTTAATTCCCCCGGGCTTTCAGGTGGTGACTTGTATCATCTATCAGAACTGCCAATGTCCAACAATAGTCAGAGCTGCTAATGTCATCAGTACTCCCATCCATTGTTGACAATTTAGCCATTTTCCCCCCATCTTAGACTCCCCTCCCTACTTGGACTCCATTACCCTTTCGTGTCGTCTGCTCAGCCGCTCAACGCTAAGTAAATCTTCCCCGGATTTTTCCACTGTTTTCATCCATTGAAATGAGCCCTATGCCCTATTCTAAAACAAAATAATATATATATATATATAAAATAAGGTAACTGATAGTGCCATACACCTGGAATTAGCTAATTATCACTTGGCAACATCCAACCTGCACTCGTTCGCTAATTTCCCCGGCTTTTTTTCCCCCGTGAAATATGCCGTATGAGCTACTCTCGTAATATAAATGTATATAAGAAAGGAAGGGAGAAGCCTTAGTGATATTTATATTCACCTGGAACTACCTAATTTATTATGTATTGCTTATATTTCCTACGACTTATTTCTTAGCATATACATTAACAGCTGACATTTTCAACTCTTGGCTACCAAGATACAGTCAGTTTGCTCTCGTCCTTCACGGTGAAATGACGCTCCTTCATTTCTGCCGCTTTTGCGCCTATTATAAAAGGCCCTGTGACCTCTACCCCTACTAAACATCGTGTGGGAAGCGGTAAAGGACAGCAGATATATATAAGTGTAATAAAGTACTAGAAATAATAAAGTGTGAGTGTGTATATGAGTAAGAAATGACAGAATATCAGAGGCGAATTAGCGCGAGTGGGAGGCTCGTACGCGCTCGTTTTTACATTGCTTTCAAAGTGTTTTTTTTTTTTTTTTAGTATGGATTCCAAATTACTTGGAAATCATTGAATAGCATTTCTAGTAAAAATATCTGGCAGTGGTATTCAGATTAGGGGATGTCGGGAAGTGTAAAGTGGAGACTTAGTTACCCAACTTTAGAAATCTCCACAAGTCCTACAGTAGTTGACGAGTGCTAAAAAAAACATCCCGGGAGAAAGCTGAAGGTATGTGCCATATGCATATGCATA
Organism: Birgus latro; assembly: GCA_018397915.1. NCBI lineage: Eukaryota > Metazoa > Arthropoda > Malacostraca > Decapoda > Coenobitidae > Birgus > Birgus latro. Next base: position 148,671 of record JAGKTI010000050.1, read on the forward strand.
TGTAATTATAATATTCTAGGTCTAATAACTGACTTTTGGCAGATATTTTTAAAAAGTCAGTTGGAGCGCGAATATCCCCGCAGGAATGGCCCAGCGCACCTCCAACAACCCTGCGGTGTAGGGGTTAATTTCCAAACTGCCCTATTACGGTTTCTATCCTTCAATCTGTGCCTTCATCTCCAGCTTCCTTTCTGGATGTTCTATAGCTGCTGTTGTAGATGGCCATTGTTCTTCTCCTAGATCTATCAACAGTGGTGTTCCTTAGGGCTCTGTTCTATCATCAACTCTCTTCCTTTTATTCATAAATGATCTTCTACGCTGTACTTCTAACCCTATCTACTCGTATGCTGATGACTCCACCCTTCACCTCTCCATCTGGTTCCCGCAAAGTCCATCTCAGCAGTTACTTCAACAAACAAGGGATGAGGCTATGGCACACCTAATGTCTGACTTGGCTCGTATCTCTGACTGGGGTAAAAATAATCTTGTTGTTTTTAATGCATCCAAGACTCAGTTCCTACACCTATCAACCTGGCAAAATCTTCCACAGGAGTACCCACTAATGTTTAAAAATATCAAGCTTAATTCTACATCATCCTTGAACATGCTTGGGGTTCCATTCACTCGAGACTCATCTTGGAAAGATCATATTGCATCTCTTGTAAAATCTGCTTCCAAGAGATTTGGTGTGTTAAGCTGACTCTGTGCCTTCTTTACCTCTACACAGTTGTTGACTTTATACACGGGTTTTATTCACCCCTGTATGGAGTACAATTCTCGTGTGGGGAGGCTCCCCACATACAGCACTTCTCAACAGGGTGGAGTCAAAGGCTTTTCGTCTCATTAACTCTCCTCCATTTGCTAGCTCCCTTTAACCTCTGTCTCACCGCCATCTCTCTTCTATCACTACTTCAATGGTCGCTGCTCCTCTAAACTGTCTGCTTGCATCCCTCCTCCTCTACAACGGGCGCATAGCACCTGTCTAGCAGCAAACTCTCATCCCTTTTCTGTCCAACACTCTAATGCAAGAGTTAACCGTTACTCCCAGTCCTTCATTTATGCAACAGGTCAATTCTGGAACTGTCTCCCTCTGTCTGTATTTCCTACTTCCTATGATCTCCAGTCTTTCAAACACAGTGTGTCCAGGCATCTCAGAATGATTGGATCTTGAATTTTGGCTCACTCTTGTATTTTTTTTTTCTTCTTGGAAGGAACAGTTTGCGGGCTCCTAGCCTTTGGTTTCTTCTTCTTAGTATTTAAAAAAAAAAAAAAAAATCAACACCAAACATCATCTTTTGCTCCCCAAACCTCACCCCCACAAAATCCTGGAGAGCTGTCAAAACCCTTGGCTCTGACCACCTCCCAATCAAAATCACTACCAAAACCAGAATCACCCCAGCTTGCAATGGACACACATACACTAATTTTAAGAAAGCCAACTAGGAGGTCTTCACACCTAAAACAGAAAAACACTTTGAAACATTAAACAGCAGACCCATCACAATCGTCAACACTGTTGTGCACACTTTCAGTACAATTATTCAAAACACAGACAAAAGACATCCCAAGAGGAAACTGAGACACAATCCCAACTTCACACCAGAAATTCAAGGCATCATCAGCAAAACACTACAACACTCCCCAACACCCTATACATAAGACACTGTACAACAAGTACAAGATCTCAAAACTCAAATAAACAATAAAATATCAGAGCAGCAAATGCTATATTGGAATAATTCTCTCCAAACACTTGATAAAAAAAAAAAAAAAGGCAAACTCTACAAAACAAAACAGCATCACACTCTCCAACAGCAACACTACACAATCACATGTTGCCATTGCAACAACAGACACCATACCCTCAAACAAACAACAAGCAAATACTCAATCACTTTTCACACGTGAGACATCTAAACCCCCATCACGATGTCTGACATGTCATCCGATGCAAGAAAAAGTTACTCACAGACCCAGACTTTGCTCCCTTCACTTACAACCAGATGAAGCACATCATTAGCAATCTTAAGCGCTCATCTGCCTGTGGCCCAGACAACATAGGCAATATACACCTTAAACAAGTTGGTCCACATGGCACACAAGCACTCACCAACATACCAAACTACAGCAACATAATACCCAACATCTGGAAGCACGGTGATATCATCACTATCCCTAAACCTAACAAAGACCCCACATTACCTTCCCCACACTGCCCCATCACACTCCTCTGCATCCCCTCCAAAGTCACTGAACAATTGGTATTACAATTAGTTACACCTCACATCCTCCTAGCCCCATCACAACATGGTTTTAAGCTGCTACACTCCACAAACACTCTTCATACAGATCTTATACAAAGAGTTTTTGATGGTATCATTTCAGCTTGGCCACCACACAGAACACTCCTAGTTACACTACACATTAGCAAAGCTTTTGATGCCATCCCCCACCACAACATCGCAAACAAAATATTCATCACAAACATGCACAATAACACAAAATGATGGCTGGCAAACTATTTAACAGGCAGATATGCACATGTACATATACAGGTCAGTCACATAACATCAGAAACTTCACAAACAGCATCCCCCAAGGATCTGTTTTGTCCTCTGCCTATACAGTAGGTGCGGAAAGTATTGACGTTTTTTTGCCGATGTCATTCTTTTTCGCGTTAAGTGAAGTAGGGTCAATACTACCCTCCCCTGTGATGCGAAATGAGCTGACGCTTTTTCAACCGGAGCTGGCAACCCTGCTTGATAGGTTTGGCACTACAGGAGCAGGCTCAGTAATGTTTGGGCAGCCACAGGAGAAGGATTGTCTCTGTGTGTGATGCACCACAAGGGCATGTTTTGACTCAAATAACACAGTTATTTGGTTACCTACCACATTCTCATCATGCCTAAAGTAACCACAAGCAAGGACAAACGTGTGGAAGTGATTACTTTATACAAAGCTGGCCACAAACTCCCATTTATTGCAAATCAAACAGGTGTTAGACTGAGGACAGTGCAGAGACTGGTGAAGCAGTTCAAGGACAGTGGGGAGGCCATTCCTCTCACTCCACTTCCCAAGCCTGGGAGACCTCGTAAGACAACCTTCAGGACCCGTCAGCTGATCTCAAGGCAAGTTAGCAAGGATCCAAGGCTAACAGCACGGGATTTAAAAGAAAAGAACCCACAGTTGCTGGCAGATGTGTCTGTCAGAAGTGTGCAGCAGCTGTTGCATGACGATCTGGGTTACAGGAGTTTTTGTGCTCGTAAAAAACCACTGCTAACTGCACATCAGAAGAAAAAGAGAGTAAATTTTTGAAAGAAATATCTTGCCTGGAGTGAGGAGCAATGGAAAACTGTGCTTTGGAGTGATGAGTAAACATTTACTGTCACTGGTACCCCTTCATCACGAGTGTACCGCAAACCAGGCAGTGACCCCCCTGGATCCTAAGTATACTTCCAAGTTTGTTAAATACCCAGTCTCACTCATGGCTTGGGGCTGCTTTACATATTATGGTGTTGGTAGGTTGGTAATTCTACCTGCAACTGAAAAAGTGAACCAGAACAATTATTTGGAGCTCTTATGTGATGTTTTAAGTGACTCTTTTGATAAAACCAAGGCAAGAGTATTTATGCAAGATTCTGCCCCTGCACATGTTGCAAAGTCAGTGAAACAGCAGCTAACAGACTGTGAGGTTCCCTTTATTTGAGATTGGCCCGGAAACAGCCCAGATATCAATCCCATTGAGAATTTATGGGCTCATATGAAGCGGCAGCTGCGTAGTATGGACACATCATCTTTGCCTAAACTTGAGGCTGCAGTCAAGCAGCTATGGAGCAGTTTTAATCCATCTGTTCTGCAAAACTACACCATCAGTCTCCCCAGACGCCTTAAGAAGATAATAAAGGTGAAGGGGAATGCCAGTAAATACTAAATTCAATGGTGAGTGTTAATTTATTTGTTACTCCTTGCTAACCACAAGAATGTTTTCTTTTTTTAAGATGGCGTCAACGCTTTCCACGCCTACTGTATATGCATGACATACCCACACCCCACACATCACAAATTCACACAGTTTCCTAAAAAGACAACATAACACTTACATGTACACATCAAAATGCAAACACAGCCGCACACATCCTCCAGCCATACCCAGCACACTAAACAAATGGTTCACCACAAACAGACACACAATAGCCCCAGCCAAAACTACAGTGACCCTTTTCACAAACTGGACAGCAGAACATAGCCACATTCCACACCTCACCATAAACAATGCTCCCCTACCACCCCCCACCCCCCAAAATCCTTGGTGTAACATACAATTAATCAATGTCATTTAATCCCTCTGGTACACAATTCTCCAGCCTCAACTACCCCCCAGGATGCAAAAACTGGCCTATTTTTCAACTTTACCAAAGGTTAAAAGTTTTATGCCCGATTTATAGAGCTTGAATTTACACACCTGAAAACACAAACCCCACCCTCCAAGACCCAGTAGTTACTGAGCTAAGGCCCGTTAATTTGACTGTAGTTACCCGTCGCTGCCCAGGTGAGAAAGAAAAATAACCCAGGGGGGTGGGAGGGGTAGGGGGTGGAGGCCTAAAAGATACTTCATGCTAGGAGGTGAGGGTGGTATGACCAGGAGGGGGTGTACAGGGATGGAGGGATGGGAGGAGACCACCACCAGACACAAAGAAAGGGCCCCAGTGGAGTACAGCAAAGTGGAGGGAGGGTAGGGGGATATACCCTCCCCCTAGATGACTGGGGGGATCCACATTCGAGGGGTGGAAGATGCATGAGCAGGGTTTGGGAGGGGTGGTGGTGGTAAGAACAAGGGAGGTACGGTAGTAACAATGCAGTGGGGTAGAGGGATACAGCGAAAGGGAGGTGGGGGGTACACCCCCCACTGCCTGGGTAAGAGCCTGGATCCTCCCTTCCTCATGTCCAGCACTTAGTTCTGATTGGTCAGAAGCCATCTACGTCACAGCCGGGGTGAAGCAAGCTGCCGCCAGTTTTTTCTGGAAGTTGCACGATCGATGTTCCCCGTCCATTTAAAAAATTGTGAAAAAAATGTCAATTGTTCAGCTGAGTACTTTAGGGGTTAAACAACACGTCACAAACATTAAAAACATAACACCAAAACTTAATGCCCTAAGGTCACTTGCCCATACAATATTTGGACACAACAAAGAAACCACCACCACAGTATACAAACAACATATGAAATTATGCAAGTCCTGCTTGGGCTTCTAACCTCATTAAAACACACTGCAACACTCTAAAGACCATACAGAACATGGCCCTAAAAGTAATCACAGGCTGCACAGCTACTACACCTACAGACCACCTACATCAAGAAACCAAAGTCCTCAAAGTCAAGGATCATTTTTTTTTTTTTTAATAACAGAACAAAGAAAGGAAAAACAAATGAATTAAAAAAAAATCCATACACCAGATTACTGGCATCCTCCATTCACAAAATATCTGTAACAGTTGGACTTGAACAGCTGTAGGCTGAAGTTTGGAGGGAAACAACTCTGGGGAAGCGAGTTCCAGGGAGATGCAGTTCGGGAAATAAGAGAATTCTGATAGGCAGAAGTTCGGCAATATGGCTTAGTGACATTCCAGTCATGAGTGCTACCAGATGCCCATGTAGCACAAGGGAAGGCATGGAGAGGTGGCACAATGGATGCAACTTCGTCTCAGCATTTGCCATAAAAATGTGTAAAATAATGAAAGTGTGGCAACATTCCTTCTTACTTGTACGGGAGGTAGTTTATTTATAATAGCAGGGTTATTAATAATTCCAACAGCTATGTTCTGAATTTTGTCTAGTTGTTTTAATGCAACCTCTCCATGTCCATTCCACAAGGGTGAGCAATATTCAAGCTGAGAGCGCACATGACTCATAAATTATAGCTAACTGCTTGTCAATGAAAAAGTTTCTGATTCCGTACAACAATTCAAGTTTCTTTGAGGAGGTTTTAGCAAGTGATCTAAGGTGAGAGGTCCAGCTGAGGGCATTAAGTGAGATACCAAGAATTTTAATACTTTTGGAGATGGGAATATTAGCAGAACTGAAGGTAATATACGAATCTGGCAATATCTGTCTATTAGTAAATTGTATATATCTGGTTTTACTAGCATTAAATGAGACAAGGTTGTTTTGTCCCCATTAACTGATCGTAGGTAAGTCTTGATTAATGGAGATGGCTGTACTGAGTTGAAAGTTAGAGATATTAGACATTGTAAATGAGTGTCTGAATGTGAATGAACTGTGAAGTGTTGAGTCATCTGCATATGAATGGTTGGGATTGTGGGTGACTGATAAGGGATCATTAATATGAACCAGGAACAGGGTTGGCACCAGAACTGATCCCTGTGGCATGCCCACGTTAAATGAGTGGAGATTGAAATATACATCATCTACTTATACTCTTATTTTTCTGTTGTTGAGATATGAGGAAAACAGAGGAACTAAAGACGTTAGTTCATAGAAAGGGAGTTTAGAGAGCAGGGAATGGTGCCATACTCTGTCGAAACCTTTAGAAAAGTCAAGTTCTACTGTATGAGTTTCTCCATGTAGGTCAATTGATTGATGGATGGTATGAGTCCGGAGACTGAGTATGTGAATGGTGGATCTTTCATGGCAAAAACCATATTGTCTATCATTAATCAAGCTGTTGGATTTAAGATGTTTAACTATGTGCTTGTTAATTAAAATTTCAAATACTTTACCAGGAGAAGATGTGACAGCTATTGGTCTGTAATCTGAGGGGTCAGAGGAACTTCCTTTCTTTGGAACTGGATGGATATTGGCTTCTTTCCATGAATTAGAACAGAGGCAAGTTCTGGGGAACACTTTTTCAAAAGAATTGGAGGAATTCCATCTGGCCCTGGAGCTTGGTTGGTTGGTTGGTAGATTGTCTAGGATTGATTTTACGTATCTTGTCTGTACTTTAAGTGGAACAATTTTGGGAGAGTCAAGTTCTGGTACTGGGACATTCTGGATGACTTCCTCTGTGGTAGAATTTCAGGCAAATATACTGGCAAAGATATTTGTTTTCCCACGCGGGTCATTTGTAATAGTAATCCCTCCACTATCCAATGTAATAGAGCCAAAGGCATGATCGGACAGTGGTCTTGTCCGGACAGTGGTCCTGAAGCTCCAGCACTGATCATTCATGACCCTAACCTAACCTAACCTAAATCAGAAAACCACCTACCTACCTCCCTACTGGACGTGCATAGCACTTATTTAAGACCTCATTCACATAAATAATGGGCACAAAGCATGAATTAATCAAATCTTAACCCAAAAATGATGAATTTGAGGTGAGTAAGGCAGGGGTGTTCGCCAGCTGACTACATAATGAACGTAAGGAAGAGACACGATTATTACTGAGAAAATCACCTTTTCACAGCCTATGCACTCAAATATGGGACACAAAGCATGAAGTAAATAAAATGTAACCAGAAAAATTATGATTTAGAGGTGTGTGGGACAAAAATGTTCACCAGTTGACTAGATAGTGAATGTATGTAAGAGACATGGTAATCACTGAGAAAATCACCTCTTTCACAGCCTGTGCACTCAAATATGGGACACAAAGCATGAAGTAAATAAAATGTAACCAGAGAATGAGGATTTAGAGGTGATTATGGAAAATATTTAGCAGTTGACAATGTTTACTTACATGTCCATGATTGTTGTTTACTCCTTGTTTACCCCCACCTCTAAGGTTTTTACAGTGGTCATAATTGCTCGTGAAGCATGTCCAGTAATCCAGTGTTTAACTACACTTAATTCTTAGCACTGTGACTTTTGATTATTTAAAAAAGAACAAAAATACCGCAAACAATCAGACAACCATCCACTGTTCATGGGAGTTGAGACAGCGCTAGTAGGTGGGGGATTGGGCGGGAAGGGAGCTAGTCGGGGCGCGCGGGAAATTCAAACTGACGCGGTCAGAAAAAATCGGATTTTTTTCGTTTTTTGTGTGCAATTTTGGGGTTTGGCCATCAGCCCACCATGTCTGAAGAGTGATGTAACCAGATAGTGGTCGTCCGGATAGTAGAGAGATTACTGCCATCTGAAGATTTGAGTGGGGGAATGGATGATCACTTGTTAAAGTTTTTATTGGAAAAGTCAACAGCTGACCAGAATATTCCATTGTCATTAGGGTTCTTAAGTAGTTTTGACACTTGATTTTGAAGAAAGTTTGATTTAGCAAGATTTATTACAGCTTTTGCATGGTTTCTAGCAATTTTGAACTGACAGAGTGATTCAGATGTTTTTTAAGTAAGAGTTATATGATAATGACTTATGAGCTGTTGCTCTGGCACAGATGCTATCAAACCATTTTGGAGAGTTTGATCTTTTGGAGAACTGTTGACTTGGTATGAATATATCCATACCAGCTAGTATTAAGTCATTCATGTGGCACTGGGAAGAGCTGACATCACTAGAGAAGACAGACTGCCATGGAATGTTAATTAAAATTTCAAATACTTTACCAGGAGAAGATGTGACAGCTATTGGTCTGTAATCTGAGGGGTCAGAGGAACTTCCTTTCTTTGGAACTGGATGGATATTGGCTTCTTTCCATGAATTAGAACAGAGGCAAGTTCTGGGGAACACTTTTTCAAAAGAATTGGAGGAATTCCATCTGGCCCTGGAGCTTGGTTGGTTGGTAGACTGTCTAGCGTAGGGCTAGAAGAGAGGTATACAGGGCGAAGTCTGAGTCACAGAGACTTTTACTTGATAATCTAAATCATGAAGGAAGGAAAAATATGGTTTTTAGGGTGGCAAATCAGGTGAAGAGGGATAATCGGGACATTGTAGGCGAGCAGTGTGCGAAGAATGATGAAGGAAGGGTAGTGGTAAACAGTGAGGATATTAAAGATGCATGGAGAAAGCATTATAGCCGGTTGTTGAATGAGGAGTTTGATTGGGATAGGGAAGGTTTGGAGCCAGCTGATCCAGTGTTTGGCCCTTGGCCTTTGATTGACGCTGCTACTGTGAGTCAGGCAATAGGCAGGATGCGGGTGGGGAAGGGGAAGGAGGCNGAGATTGTTAGGCGTGAGAGGGTTGAACTTGCAGGTGAGTCTCTTGAGTGTGTGGAGGAGTTTTGTTATTTGGGAGACATGTTATGTGCCGGAGGTGGGGCTGGAGTTAGCTCGGTTGCTAGAGTGAGAAGTGGTTGGAAGAAGTTCAGGGAGCTGTTGCCTCTCCTGACATTGAGAGGACTCTCCTTACGTGCTAAGGGGTCTTTGTATGCAGCATGTGTTAGGAGTGTGATGCTGTATGGTAGTGAGACCTGGGCAGTAAAGGAAGAAGATATTCGCAGGTTTAAACGTACAGAAATGACAATGATTAGGTGGATGTGCAGTGCGTCCCTGCGTGCAAGGCCTGGGGGGGCTGGGTTTACGATAGAAGAGTTGAGAGGTAGGATGGGACTGGAGTGTATTGGTGTTGTGATGAGGAGAGGTAGGCTGAGGTGGTTTGGACATGTGGAGAGGATGGGAGATGATAATTGGGTACAGAGGGTGAGAAGTGTTAATATTGGGGGAGGGGTTGCGAGCGGTAGACCGAGAAAGACATGGGACGAGGTCATTAAATGTGACTTAAGGGTTAAGGGACTGAATAGGGAGGCTGCCAGAGATCGAGCAGCGTGGAGAGCCGCCATTAGGTGACCAAGGCCGACATATGCAAGCATGTTGGAGCCTTCAAAAACGAAACAAAACGAAACGATCCCAGTTTGCCCGATCAAAGTGCCATCCGGTCACCCTGGCAGGTTCAGAACGGAGAAGTTTGGGGGGGCTAACTAATGAGGTTTTGATGAGACTGCGGTCAGAGAATCCAAGTGGTGACAGTACTTCTATCCTGAATTGTTATGGATTATTTGTCAGGAATGAATCCAAGAGATGGGCATTATGGTCAGAATCATATGGTATTCTGGTTGGTTGCTATACCAACTGCATGAGATTAAACAATTCTGCAAACAGCTTGTACTCTAGACCTGCATCGTCAGTCCTGGCAGAATGCAATAACCATTCAACAATATGTATGTCAAAATCACCCAAAATGGTAATTTCTGTGATAGGTTACTCAACTCTGTGGATATGGAGTAAAATACAATGGGTTCCGAAGAAGCATTGGGGGAGCAATAGACTACACAGATATATTTGGTAAGTTTTCGATAATTTAGTTTATACAGTGAGTAATCAAAATTAGCTGAAGTTTAAAATAGTGTCACCTGAATATTGAAATTTGATATAACAAACGGTGCCGCCCTTGTTATGGAAGTTTGTGAGGAGATGGTAACCAGGAAACCAATCATCATCATCATCATCATCAACAAAAATGGGGATATTTCAGCACAGGGAGAGATTTGTGATTCTGTGAGGAACAGGGTGAAAGGGGATATGGACTGTATGAAAAAATGAACTGAGTTTAGATTGGTGCTAAGACCACGGATATTGGTGAAGAATAAGGCATTACCTGCGCTTCCCCCCTGACGAGCACGACTGGAAATTGCAACAGTCGCTGCCGGCGACCGGAAGGACCCTGTGCCGCCAGCCCTGCCCTGCAGGTGAGGCACACAAATTCTCGTTGCATCCTCCACAAACCCACAACACCCATTACATTACATGGCAGCACATCCACACACACACACACCAAAAAATATCAAAACAACACCCAGCACATGATATCATACACAAATACTGTCATCTCTCCCCCCCCCCTCGCCCGCCGCAAACCAGCTTCTAGAAGTATATCCATGCTCAAATTGGTCTCCGCTCCATTCAGTCACTCAAAGACAACACATAGCTGCATGCACGGCCTCCTAATATCCACCCTTCTGAATCCTACTTCCCTCGTGAGGACAGGGCCCACCTGGCCAGACAGAGATGCGGGCATCATCCAGCCCTCTTGAGTTATCAGCAGAGTCTGGATGACTTCGTCACTGATGCCTGTTCAGGATGCAACACAGCACCCCTTGCTTATGCATATTATGGAAGACTGCATTGCACACAATCGCCTGCGCCAACAACACAATACAAGCACAAACCGAGATACAATACCCCTAGATGCGATACCCAGGCACAGCGCTGGGGGTAGGAATACCACCCTACCCTGCCGAACGATGGCCAACCCCAGTATAACGATGAGTTTTGTTTGTTTTTTTTAACAGATTTTAATGATATTTTGAACTTAAATTTTGTGTTTAGGTTGACTTGTAAACTGTCTTTAGATTTTGATTAATGTGTTTTAGTCATAGGTGCAATGAACACTGTTATTTTTGGGTATAGTTTACAATGTTTGATGTTTTCCAGACTTATTTTTAATGATTATCAGATTGTATTTTTTGCTTTTAGGCTCAGTCTAACTTGTTTTAAAGCTATTTGGGGGTTTACGTTAGCTAGAAACTTGTTTTTGGATTCATTTGGGTGGGTTTAGGACTCTGTTGAGGGGGAAATCGAAGGCTCAAAAACACATTCCTATACTTTACATGTTAAATCTACCCTCCGAAACATGATACCCCGTCTAGCAATGGGTTTTCACTTAACCAACTGCATCATTAAACTGAAGTATGCCTCTCTCTCTCTCTCTATACAGTGTATACATACAGTACATCCATCCATCCATCATCCAATCCTATGTCCCTCCACAGAGGAGTGTAGAAGCCAGGGGCTAGGCAAGTTGGTCCTGACTAAGATGAGAGTGAACAGTCTTACCCATTCCTGAGTGGCATTACGTGAGCAATGAACCCCAATCACCCCTTGGATATAAACCTTCACCGGCTCAATCCGATTGGAGCGCCGTAATTACCCACTAAACCACCAGGCAACATAATTTGGTTTTTGGTTACCACCCAGAGGAATAATTGGTTTCCTGGTGTACAGGAAACCATTCGGCTTGTCACTCAGTGTAGAGTCACCCACAGGCAGAAAGAATGAAAAAAAAAGAACGAAAGAAAGACAAAAGAGGGAGAGTACAGTCATCCGTAGGCAGAAGGACAAGGAAAGAATGAAGGAAAGAAAGGCAGAAAAAGCTTGATGGAGAAGAGGAAAGGGCAGACACCCAAGAACAGCACTACATTGAGTGAATTTACACTGAACAGCAATGGGGACATCACACAACCACATCTCATGCCTGACTGATCTTAAACTGTTCACTTAGATATCCACCTACCCATAGACACGCTTCACTAGCGTCAGCAGGAAAATTCTTAACAATTTACCCAAAAAATAGTCAGCAGGAAAATTCTTAACAACTTACCAAAAAAATATAAAATGTCAAATACAGGCAATACAGGATATCTGAACACTAAATATCCAAAATTCTGTCCAAAATGCCTTTTTTGCAGCAAAACATTTTACCTGAATCAATATTCCTATATATCGGGATACCCCTAAAAAAAAAAGAAAAAAAAAAAGAAAAGGTGCAGCCAACCCCCTAGCAAGTGTGCCTGTACAGTGCAGGCATTTTCTGCACCAAATCAGTATTCCTGTTATCTGGGAGTAAGCCTTTAGGACCACTTGACATAACCCCATATGACCCACATGTTACCAAGTGTTATCTGAATTGTGATGCAGATATTTTGCTGCTGCAGGTTCGTAATGAGTTTTGTATGACAACGTGTACTTGGGGGAGGGAGACTAAAGGTACATATGAGCAACTCTATGGCCATTAGATCAAGCTTCATATATTCTATGATTTATTGATGGTGCCTGATGGTTTAGTGGACAACCAAAGCATTCCAATCGAATTGAGCTGGTGCAGGTTTATATCCAAGGGGTGGCTGGGGTTTACTACTCATGTGATGCCACTCACGGATAAGTGAAGTTGGTCATTCTAATCTTAAATGTCAGGACCAACTTGGCTCACCCCAGGCTGCTATGCTCCTTGTGGGGCAACATGTATTAGATGATGGATGGTAATTCTCTTGCAGGTATTGTGCTGCTATAAGTGTATGATTAGTAAAGGTATACTATGACTGGATATGTAATTCTGTGGAGGGTGACTAAAGTCATGTACGAATAACCATCGATAGCCACCTGACACAAACCAATACAATTCATGTGTTACAGAGTTTTACCCAAACTGTGTTGAAGGGACTATGTTGCTGGAAATCACAGAGGACTAAACTCTATGACCAGTTGACATAAGGCAATAAAACTCACACTTTAATCATCCAAAAAAATCTCTATCCAAACTAACTTTGACATAACTCCTTCACATACCGGGGGACTTCCTGCACATGTAAGTCAATCTTTCTAACTACATTTGAAGCAACCTGGAAGAGTCTATGTAACCACAATATGGTCTGTGAAGTTGAAAAATCCTTGTTTTGGCTACAGGAGCTCCAAATTAGGTAGATAACAGCCACCACACAAAGACTGCATTAACCCAACTTGCCATTCATGCATATCTTCAGTGAGTGTTATTAAGTATGCTAAGTGTAATATGTGCATTACAGTTCTGAACAAGAATTAATAATTTTTGAGCTCTAAAGTGACAAAAAATGAGTGATAACTGTGAACTACAATAAAATAGTACAGTCCTTCCTCCAATTTTGCGAGAATATGGTCAACAAAAACCCTCGCAAAATCAAAATTTGCAAAATTCAAACAATTAAATATATGAAATAAAGGCAAATTGGTCTACATCACCCAAAGGTAAGCACTTTTTCCCACTCTTTCTCTTGACTCTACCTCTTAATTTTACGATGATAAATGAAACAAACATGAACTTATGTACTGTACAGTGATATTAATAAGAAAACGTCAAAGGTAAGAAACATTAAAAAAAAAAAATGCATTTACACTGACGTGAAGACTGGCGTGGTGTACGGGACTGGTGGTGGGGCAAGGCTTGGCTACTGTGGCCCTGTGGGGCCTACATCATCACTATCACTGTCGGCAGATATTTCCACATCTTGCCGTGTTTTTTCTGCCTCTCCCATGAATCCCTCGAAGTCAGAATCATCACTGGGGTCATCAGAATCAAAAAGGTTAGGGATGCTACGATCGCTGGCTGCTTGGGGAGGGGTGGCAGGACTGCTGGTCGATGGGGCAGGGTCTCTTGGAATTCTCATTAATTTTGTAATTAGAGACTGCTTCCTCTTGTTAATCCCATCTCTGTGGAGATCAGCATAAAAGCAAAGGGCCCTGTCAACATCGTGGCATGCTTCCTGAGCCCTAAATTGGTCACATTCGTTGCTCACGATGTTTTTTTCAGCTGGTCAATGATGGCGAGGATATTGGCCAGGTTATGCATCTTTAATTCTCGGCCGCTTCGCTTTTATGCTGACCTCCACAGAGATGGGGTTAACAAGAGGAAGTAGTCTCTAACCACAAAATTCATGAGAACCCCAAGAAACCCTGCCCCATTGACCAGCCGTCCTGCCACCCCTCCCCAAGCAGCCAGCGATCCTAGAATCCCTAAGCTTTTTGATTCTGATGACCCCAGTGACAATTCTGACTTCAAGGGATTCATGAGAGAGGCAGTAAAAAACACAGCAAGATGTGGAAATATCTGCCGACAGTGATAGTGATGACGTAGGCCCCACGGGGCCACAGTAGCCAAGACTTGCTCCGCCACCAGTCCCGTACACCACGTCAATCTTCACATCAGTGTAAATGCATATATTTTTTTTTTAATGTTTCTTATCTATGATGTTTTCTTATTAATATCACTGTACAGTACATCAGTTCATGTTTGTTTCATTTATCATCATAAAATTAAGAGGTAGAGTCGAGAGAAAGAGTGGGAAAAGGCATAGCCACCCACTCGATGCCTTGAAAGGTTTTGTTGGAGGATTAATGGCTTTTTTAAGGCACGTGTGATAGAATATATTTGCCTGCTCCCTTATATGGCGCCCATCTAATGCAACCCCTTCCTTTTCCTTTCTTTGAATGTAGTGAGCAAGATATCTTTCCATTTTCATTAGCACATCTTTGTTGTCCACCTGCATTCTACCATCAAATTGAGCACCTCCATAGTTCTTCGCTGCTTGCTTGATTTGTTCACTGTTCTTTAAAATCATTCCCACTGTCGATTCACCAACACCAAACTCCTGACCAATAGCAGAATTACCTTTACCTGCTTTTTGCCATTCAATCATTTTCAGTTTGGTCTCCAAACTTATTTTCTTGTTCTTCTTACCCGTTGGCGCCATGATAACACTCGTGCAAGGTTAGACTGCTGGGATATTGCGAGGAGCACCAAGAAATTGTGAGGGTCAGTGACCTTGGTTGGAAACAGATGCAAACAAACATGGCGGGGCGGCAGACCACTGAACTAGGAGGCTCAGTACGCCCAACGAACCATGACGTCACTACTCCACGTGGCAAAGTAGTGCAGGAAGACGACTCTCCCACCACTTGACCTCGCAATGTGTGTGATTGCTCGAAAAGTTCATAAATGTTAAAAAATACATGACTTTTGGAACTACCTCACAAAACTGGTGAACTGCAAAGTTAAAATTTGCAAAGTTGAAGGATGTACTTTTGTCCCAAACAACTCACAACATGCACGATGTGGCTGGAGTGCATGCAAGTGAGCATCCATTCAGCAACTTCAGCCTTGAGTGAGGACAACAACGACCTGTTATGTTGCCTGGATTCAGGCAACATTACAATTTCACTGTGCTTCATAATCTATCAGCAATGTTTTATAGTGGCATTATATAGGTTGACTTTGGACTTGGATGAGGTAAAAGCACCCCACTCCCCCATATCAAGCCAACCTCGAGGTGTTCAATGACAAATCCTGAGTGACCCCAAGTCAATAAAAACCCCAGTTAACACTTAATCACTTACCGCTGTGGCTTTTGGCAACCAAACCTAGCTTTAACTGGGGAATGCCTGCGTAAGTAGCAAATCTCAAATACCTCTTGGATATAAAGCCTCACTGGGCACATCCAGTTGGAGCATCTTACCCCTGTAGCCAACTTGGCGAAGAAAAAGTTTCCTTGATGTTTTGGCAGATGCAAGAAGGGCAAGGTGAACATTGGCTGGGCAGTGAAGCAGCAGGTCTATGAGGAAGGCTCGACCTACATCCCAGTGCTGGGTTCCTTCAGCTTTGAGAGGCAGAGACACAGTGGCAGCAATCCAGGCAGCTAAACTTCCTAAACTGTGACCCTGCCACAATACACAAAGGAATTGTTAAAAATGCTATAAAGTTATATACCTTTACAATGTTTCAGTAAACATAAGTGTTATAGTCTTCAGTGACTCTTGTCCTGGCACTTACAGTAATAGATTCTAGAATGTTACTGAAAAAAAAAAAATGTTTCTGAAATAAATATGTAGGTGCAGTCAACAAAAATATGTACAATGAGGCCTCACTCCAATGGCCCTGTTTATACTGGCCTTCAGATATAACAAATCCTGAGTCTACTGGACAACTTTTGTTATATACCAAACCATGGTCCACAACAGGGAATGCACCCAATGAGTTACCAGACAAAATACTGTACCCAGGCCCCAGTATTTCCTCTGCTTTTCATTACTATCTACTGAAATGAGGGCAAACATTAGTTTGGTATAGTTTACTGATCTCATACAATACTGATTTATTGATGTCTTATAACCTGTCTTACACGAGGTACCTGCCAGACCATTTTTCATCTATACTGACAGTAGGTATGGGCATAGCGGGTTCCTATAGGGAGTCTTAAATGATGATCTATCTATCCATTGCCAGACACCTTAATCCCGTAAGGGGTGGCCACAAACAAATAGCCTCCATGTTACCCTGTCCCCCACCATTTCATTGCCCTGGTCCCAGCTCACACCCCCTCTCTCATATACCTCTCTAGATATATCGCCCGCCTTTTCTCCAAATTAGTTCATTATAATAAGGTCTCACTGTACACTGTGTCACTACAACTTCTGCTGCACTTTTCTAACCCCTAAATCGCGGGGTTGTGTCAGGCGGTCCTGGCACTTCCAGCCGGTGGCAATTCGCACTCTGACTTATTTTTATAAAATATAGGCCCAAACTAGCCTCAGTGATATAAATAGCACTCAGGACTCTCCTACATTTTTTCATATATATTTATATTTTGAAGGCCCCGGCTAATTTAAAAAAAAACAGAGGCAACTGACGGCCCAAGGCTCGAGCCATCGCCACCGAGCGTCACGAAAGTGACGGTCCGTGGTTAAGTGGTTAAATAAAAGGCAAAGATCTCTAAAACACATTCCAGTAATCATATACAATATTGCATTTCATCACTGAACAAAGTAGTATAATTTAGCAACAACCTGAATTTTCAGTTACTCAGCACTTCCAGGGGCAATGAAACACCTGGCAAATTACAGCCTGTCTAATTTCACTAAGCATAAGAGCCTTGACACTTCGTTTGGTGAGTGTAATTAACACTTTCACAATTCAACAACGTGTTTCTTTATTCATTTGCTATCTGTTACTTTCAGTCAGATTTAATCATCCCAATAAAAATTCTTTACATTAGAGTGTTTAGATATACAGCAGCTTAATTAATCCATTCACAAAAAATCTCCCTTACAATGACTGAGGTAGCAAGAAATATAGTACACCTACATTTTGTGCAGGTTCCATCTGCACGAAACATGTTTTACATGGCACTATCAAACCTGCACTATTAACCTTTATCCCAACCCATTTTGCAGTGACCAACATTATTTGCATAGCAAAACAGTTGACTGACATTCAATTCATCCCTACCAACATTCAAAATAACTGTCTCTGATGAGTCCATGGAGTGACTTTGAGGGCTCTGATGTCTAACCTCAGCCCCTGAGGGGTTAGAGATGAGAAAAATTCACTTAATGGTGAGTTAATATTCCACTTATTGGCCACTTAGTACCATTATATACTTGTTTATTCACCATTTCTTATGCCTAATAATAGTAAGTGTTTTATTATGCATGTGTCTGGTGGAGGGTACAATTCTTAAGATGGCCAAAAGGGAGACTTTGAAAAAAATTTTGAATTTTCTTACACACTCCTGGGAAAAGAAAAAAAGTTCTTATTGAATGATTTGCACAAAGCTTTCTCATGATACACTGGCTGCACAAAATGAGGGTAGCTATATCTTAAAAGTTAATACCACATTTTTCATGAGCATGACTATACAGATACAGCACAAACTCCTCACGATCATTATATGGTATGAGGCATACAGAATCATAAGACTGCAAACAGAGTTAAGCATAGCAGTGTCTTCATTCATATCCCCTTTCTGAGGAGGGTCAATTTAGGGCATTCAGTTCCTGCCTGTATATTCAAATGCATAACAACTTGAGGCCAGTTGGTTAAGTTTTTCACAGGTAGCTATTGATTACTCTGATAACATACATGTTTTCTAGGATGCACTGCTATTAGATTTCCATGACCTTGCAACAAAAAACAAATAAACAAACTCTCAGGTATGTAGTACAGTAGTATTAACATTAACAGTCACAGAGTAACCATGGTCTGTCTGACCAAGAAGACCCATAAACTGCAAGCAACCAACTGCCCTTGCATGGGTATCTCGTGTAGAGAGCCATATGTTTACATAAACAACTGATATGTGAACAACATTTTTCTATGCGCTGCAGTGTTAATTCTATCCATACTTGTCCATAAATGATGAGAAGCACACCTTTTTCATGTATACTGAAAAAAAAACAATGATGTTCTAGCAATAGCATGTCACAGCATGTGCACACACTGCAGTAAAATGCTGCAAGCACCTGAAAATTATGAATGTCTAAGCTTTAAGATGAAACAAATCCCACATTGATATATTTATTAGTTACTTAGTATCAGCTGAGAAATTTTAGGAGTAATTTTGTATTATCAAAAACACACACACACACACACACACACACACACACACACACACACTTGAGGCACCGAGCAGGGAGGACGTCAATCACTCCACACCTGGCCCAGCCTCAACAACAACGGACATTACCTAAATTAGTGTCTTTATATGAGTCAAGCTCTGTACTAGGTTAAATTAAATGGTCCCTATTGTAAAAGGAGGAAGTTTTAAGTAAGACTGTTGTTCAAACAGCAAAATAAATAAAGGAGTGCTGGAATGTGCCTGATCAGCTAATTGTGTTTTGTCTACGCCCGCACCATGGAATGTAAGTAGAATATGTGCTCTTAGTACCACACAATGGCCACCTACTTTAGTAAAGCAAGTTTGGAAGGAGCTAAGAAAAGAGACAAAGGTAGAAAGCAGGATGATTTCTACCTAGAAGTGATTGAAATGGAGACATACAATAAGCTGTTGGAAAAAGGTAAACAGATTGGAGATGGCATTTCAGAGTGAAATGGATGTAATTAAGAAACAATTCCACATGCAGAAGAAGGAAATAGAAAAATTAGTAAAGGAAGTAAACAAGAAAGACACAACAACAGATGAGCTGACAGTTGAAGTGGGTTCACTTAGAAGGAAAGTTAGTGAAATGGCAAGTACAGTTGTCAACCACGAGGGCATCATGGAGGAGTTAAAAAATGATACCATCAGGCAAGTATGCAATCTGACAGATCAAAGCCGTGATATTGAGAAGAAGAAAACCTAGGTGAATGAAGTGATGCAAAGCTACAAAAATGATGTGGAAACCCCATATGCTGAAATGGTGAAAGTAAAGAGAGACTTAGAAACAAGAGTTGAAGAAAAAAGCTTCAAAAAGGAAGTGAAGAGAATAAACCAAAACAATCCCAAATTGGTTAAAGATTCAGAAGATATCAACAAATCTACAGAAATCACTGGTACAGAGGGGAAAGAAATAAAAAATAAGACCTCGAGACAAAAGAAGAGATGGCAGATGTAATGAGCACATTGAAGGAAGTATCAGAGGAAATCTGCAATAAAGACATAAAGGAGCACAAAAGGCTAGGGAAATATGAGAGAAATTAGTCAAGACCCCTAAAGGAATCCTTCCAGAGTGTAAACACTGTGAAGGAGGTACTATAAAATGCAAAGAAACTTATGGAAAAACAGTAGTTCAAAAATGTATGGATAAAAAGATGCCTAACATAAGAGGAAATGGAATTACTAAGAGAGAAGAGGGAGGAAGCAAAAACAAACAGTGAGGAAAGATCAGAGGAGAAGAAAAATACATTTTTATACAAAGTAACTGGACTGCAGTTTCAAAAGTGGTATATAACCAGGAGGGTATAAAAAGGAGGAAGGTAGACCCAAGTCATGACAAATATGTAAACAAGATGATTAAGCTGATGTACTCAAATGTATATGGAATGGTATCTAAATTATTAGAGATGAATGACTACATCAGAGAAAGTGAACCACATATTATTTGCCTAACTGAAACAAAATTAACACCAAGTGTTAGTGCATATTGCTGTTAGTGTGTGTGTGCCCGCACACACCTGTTACATCACGAGTGGTGATGTCACTGGAAGCGTCCTGTGGTGTGCAGCCGGGGGCCCGGGCAGTTCACGGTGTGAGGCTGGTGAGTGTAGTTTGCCTTCTAATACTGGTAGCAGAGTGTGGTTCGAAAATAATGGCGTCTTGTTCAGCTAAGTGGTCTCTAAAACTTGAAAAGGATTCTGCTTATGAGAGTTGGAAGAAGGACATCGACATTTGGTGCGAACTGACGGACTTATCGAAAAAGAAGCAAGCCTTAGATATTCACCTGTCACTGTCTGGAAGAGTGAGGGTGGTGTCTTTGGAAATTGATGTGGCTGATTTCAAACAAGAGAATGGTGTTCAGACCTTGCTGAAAAAACTAGACAGTTTATTTCTCGTGGACAAAGGATGTCGGCAGTTTGCAGCTTTTCATGAATTGTACAACTCCAGAAGAGCCAGTGATATGAACATTCGTAAGTTCGTGGCAGAATTTGAGCACGTTTATTTCAAATTTACGAAGAAGGACATGGCACTGCCAAATTCTGTGATGACTTTAATGCTCTTAGCTGCAAGCAAACTTTCAGACAGTGAGCAACAACTAGTGATGCCCGCGATAACTGAGGTGACATACGAAAACATGAAATCTGCCCTGAATTGTACTGTATTTTTGCTGGTGAAATTGGCGGGCAGAACGATGCATCGGTGTCTGCCAGGGAGGTGAAGGGCGAACCAGTATTTTGGAGTGACTAAGTTGGGGGTGAGGAAATGTTTTGTGTTAGAGGTACTCGACAAGGACGAAGAATGTTGCGGGGTGGTGCAGTACGTGATCGAGGTCGTGGTGGTGGTCAATATTCCACCGTATCTGCTAGAATTCCCCAACACTCATCCACCGGCAGGAGGTACAACCCACTTGGGTCTGACGGAAAGGTATCGAGGTGTTTCGTATGTGATTCTAGATTTCATTCAGCCTGTGACTGTCCGGATGTATACGAAAACGACAGCAGTCGAGAAAAAAATTCTGAAACAGTGCATCTGATCTGTCGTTATTTATGGGCTATGCGGATGATGCCGCTTGTAGAGGTAAGTTACAGACTCTAGTAGAAGAATCTAAGGGAAGTGCTGTTCTAGATACAGGGTGTTCTACAACTGTATGTGGAGTTGAATGGATCAATTCCTATCTAAGTAAGCTCACTGATTACAAAAGCTATAAGAGAAGAAGCATCATCCTCAACGTTTACTTTTGCTGATGGTGTCACTGTTTCTTCCCTCAAACATGTTACTCTGTCCTGCTATATTGGAAATATGCGTGCAACCATCATGACTGATGTTGTGAACTGCAATATTCCCTTGCTGTTGAGTAAATGTTCCATGAAAAAAGCAAAAATGTTGATTAACTTTAGAAGTAACCAGGTCACAATTTGTGGAACTCTCATTAATTTGAAGTCCTCATCTTCAGGCCATTACTTGCTTCCAATTTCTTTATGACTAGATTGTGAATTTTGTGAAACAATCACGCTGGCATCTCTTAGGGGAGCTGTAGAAAAAACGGCTTTGAAGCTTCACAGGCAATTTGGACACCCAACATCGGCAAAATTAATTAAACTGATCACAGATCCGGGGATTAAAAGTTCAGAACTGGAGTGGGCTATCAAGGCTGCATCTGATGCTTCTACATATTTGTACAGACTGTAGTCAGTTTGCCCATGGTGTCCTAAGTTTAACGAAGCCATACCCATGGATTTGAAAGCTTGTGGAAGGCATTATTTCTTAGTCCTTGTTGATTTGGCGACCAGGTATTGTATTGCGATAGTAATCGCGGATAAGTGTCCGCCCACCATTATCAAAGGAATATTTCGGAGCTGGATTATTGTGTTTGGCGCACCTGGAAAAATTCTTACACATTGGTTGTGAATTCAACAATCCGGAAATGCGACCATTGGGAAAGGCCTTCAATATCAAGATCATGACAACGTCTGCAGAGAGTCCATGGAGCAACAGAGTCTGTGAGCATCAAAATGCAGTCACTGGTGACATTATTAGGAAGATAATGGCTGATAGCCAGTGTGAATTGGATGTGGCCTTGGCATGGGCAGTATCGGCAAGAAATGCTCTCACCAACTACGCAGGCTTTTCTCCTAACCAACTTGTTTTTGGTCAAAACCCTGGCCTGCCTAATGTGTATGCAAATGATCCCCCAGCCTTGGAACCTTCATCACCATCAAAAATTGTGAGAGACAACTTGAACGCTCTTCATTTAGCAAGACAAGAGTTTATAAGGACTGAATCAGATGAACATTTGGCTAGGGCTCTGCGGCACAACGTACGTTCGAGTGACTTACACAACATCCAAAATGGAGATGAAGTCTTCTACAAAAGAAATGACAGTCATGAGTGGCATGGTGCCAGAATTGTAATAGGCAGAGATGGAAAACAAATTCTGGTGAGAAAAAGCAGTGTCTACGTGTGAGTGCAAGTGTGTCATCTAGCGCGTGCGCCAGAGCAAGATACTACAGTAGAAGGTGGTGTCAGCAGTGATGAGAAGAACAATGTTGTCCAGGAGAAGCCTACTGACGATTCTTCGCAAGTGTTGAATGACTATCCACCAGATGATGAGTCAGAAGATGGTGTGGTTCCGATTGATGAGCCTCCCACAGTTTCTATTCCGGTTAATCAGCCTCCCAAAGTTTCTGCTGGTCAATGTATAAAGGGAATACATTCAGAAAGTGGAGAGCTGGTGTCTGGAAGGATTATGAGTTGGGCAGGTAAAGCCACTGGAAAGTACAAACACTGCTACAATTTGAAGAGGGACTCTGATGGCAGCATTGTTTGGATAGATTTGCAGAAGGATTTTAGCGAATGGAAAGTGATTGATGATGACGCAGAAATGCTTCTTCTTTTCAACTCTGAGGCCGTATTATGTGCTAAGGAAAATGAAATTACAACCCGGCAGAATAATGATGTATATGAGGAAGTAGATGATGTTGGACAAGGTGCCATAACGGTTCGATGGATTGTGACGGAAAAACTGAAAAATGGAAAGCCTATTGTTAAAGCCCGCTTAGTTGCCAGAGTATTTGAGGAAGACACAGTGGATCTCCGAAAAGACTCGCCTACTTGTTCAAAAGAAGCAGTGCATTTGGCACTTTCTTTGGCCTCCACCAACAAGTGGGACTGCCACACTATGAACGTGAAAGCTGCCTACTTGCAAGGTAACGACATTGAGAGAGTTGTTCATTTACGTCCTCCTCCTGAATATGCAAATGGTAAGTTATGGAGACTAAAGAAAACTGTTTACGGCCTTTGTGATGCTGCTAGGTATTGGTATCTGCGCGTAAAAGATCAATTGTTGAGTCTCAGAGCTAAAGTGTCATCACTGGATTCAGCGCTGTTCTCTTGGAGCAATAGTGGCAAAGTCGAAGGCATTGTATGCATTTATGTCGACGACTTCCTTTGGGCTGGTACACATGAGTTCGAACAGCAAGTGATAAACCGTTTGAGTCAAATATTCCTCATCGGCAGTTCAGAATCAAAACCCTTCAAATATGCTGGTATCAATGTCATCTCCAACATCGATGGTAGTACTGTATTATGCTCAACCAATTCCAGTATGCTTCATCTTTGAAACCAGTCACGCTGAGTAGACATCGTGCAGCAGTAAAATCAGGAGAGCTATCCGAGTCTGAGAAAACAGAGTACCGAGCATTAATTGGGCAACTCAACTGGATTGCCACACACACTCGGCCAGATACTGCCTTTGATGTGTGTGAGTTGAGTGTGACTAGCAACCGAGTTACCGTAGCGGATTTGCTTAGACTCAAAAAGGTGATCTCAAGGGTGAAGACTGACAACATGAAGCTATACATTCCAAGAATGGGGCTGATCGAGGACTGTCATATAGAGTGCTTTTCGGATGCCTCATTTGCCAACCTTGTAGGCAATGGGTCTCAAGGAAGTTTTGTGATCTTCCTATGAGATGTTAGTGAGGCAACATGTCCTACATTCTGGCAGACAAGAAAGATCAGGAGGGTCATCAAATCTACCTTATCTGCTGAGGAATGGCACTGCTTGAATGTGCTGATACTGCTGTATATCTCGCCAACATATTGCATGAGGTTTCTGGATGTGGAAAGATCAAAATAAAGTGTTTCGTCGACAAGAGTCTGGTGGACGCCCTTTACTCCTGTAGGAGCGTAGAAGACAGGAGATTGCGCATTGATATTGCTGAATTACTAGACATGTCGGAGCGAGGGGAGACTGATGAAGTACCTTGGGTGGATACATCACAACAACTGGCTGATTGTCTCACGAAGAAAGGTGCCTCGACCGAGCAGCGTCGTGCAGCAGTCAGCCGAGACTAGAAAGATCGTAATACTTCAAGAGACATCACATATCTGTATGTGGCCACAGACTGGGTCTTGATAGTAATTAAACAAAAGTCTATGTATTGGATGCATAGTGTGTATTGGGTGTTGATGGTACTCACACAAAAGTCTATGTATTGGATACATAGTGTGTATCAGACGCCAATAGACCATCCAGCTTCGTCCTTAGAATCTTTTGTCAAATTAAAAAGAGAGGATGAGAGTGTTAGTGAATATTGCTGTTAGTGTGTGTGTGCGCACACACACCTATTATGTCACGAGTGGTGACGTCACCGGAAGGGTCCAGCGGTGTGCAAACGGGGGCCCGGGCAGTTCGCGGTGTGAGGCCGGTGAGTGTAGTTTGCCTTCTAATACCAAGGATATCAAACGCTATTCTAAACCTAGAGGAATACAGTATATGGAGAAGAGATAGGAACTTAAAAAAAAAAGAGGAGGAGGAATTACGATTATTAACAAAGAAAAATCTAAAAGTCAAAGAAATAGAACTAGATACACCCTCACAAGTAGAAGATTAATAAATCTGAAGAGAAAGTAACTGTGGCAAATTTATACATGCCACCCAGATCAAACACATGGGAAAGAGGCGAATATGAGGATCTAGCAGAGAGTACAATTCAGAGTTTAAGAGCATTACTACATAGAATGAAGGAGAAATCTGAAAGAAATATACTAACAAACATAAATTGGAATACTCTAGATATAATAAGCCAGGAAAGCTGTTGGGACCAAAAGCTCCTGGAGCTAGTGCAGGAGTTTTTCCAAATGCAACATGTACAGGAAAGCACCAGAAAAAGAGGACTTCATGTACCATCAGTATTAAATCTTGTATTTACTAGGCAAGAAAACGATATTAACAATTTAATCTATCATCCTCCATTTGGCAAAAGTGACCATGCAGTACTAAATTGCAACTTCAAGATTGCATATGACATAGTTAACAGCAATGAAAGTTACAAAAATACAGCAATGAAAGTTACAAAAAGAATCGAAACTAAAAAAAAAGGGAAACTATACCACAACCTAAAAAAGTACTTCATAGAAATAGATTGAGAAAAGGAACTTAGAGGACAAGATTTTATGAAATATATTCCACAGCACAACGAAGCAGAAAAGAAAATAAAGAAATGGATGTGCAGTGCGTCCCTGCGTGCAAGGCCTGGGGGGGCTGGGCTTACGACAGAAGAGTTGAGAGGTAGGATGGGACTGGAGTGTATTGGTGTTGTGATGAGGAGAGGCAGGCTGAGGTGGTTTGGACATGTGGAGAGGATGGGGAAGGATAATTGGGTACAGAGGGTGAGAGGTGTTAATATTGGGGGAGGGGTTGGGAGGGGTAGACCGAGAAAGACATGGGATGAGGTCATTAAATGTGACTTAAGGGTTAAGGGACTGAATAGGGAGGCTGCCAGAGATCGAGCAGCATGGAGAGCCGCCATTAGGTGACCAAGGCCGACACATGCAAGCATGTTGGAGCCTTCAAAAATGAGCGATGAGCGATTAATACAGAATGTAAGAAATCAAAGGAAAAAAGAGTCTTGTTGTGGAATAGATACAGAAGACACAATAGTGAGAGGACATACAACAACTATAAACCAGCAAAGAACGATTATACAAGAATAAGGAGAGAAGCCCAAAGACAGTTTGCGGAAGACATTATAAGTAAATGTAGTGATCACCCGAAGCTATTTTACAGCTACATCCGAAGCAAAACCAAAGTAAAAGATAAAAATACAATCCATTATGGATGACGGGATCAACCATACACAAGAGAAAGATATTTGTGTAGCACTAAATAAGAATTTCCAATCAGTTTATACAAAAGAAAATAATTTTGAGAGGGATGATATGGAACATACATTCCCACACATATTACCAGATATACAAATATCAGAAAAACAAATACAGGAGTTAAGTAAATTAAACAAAGGAAAAGCAAATGGTCCTGATGAAATTTCATATTGGGTGCTACATGAATGTGCAAAAGGAGATAAGTAAACCATTATCTTTAATATTCAAGAAATCCTTGGTACAAGGTAAACCGCCTGATATCTGGAAGAAAGCAAACATTGTTCCCTTATAAAGGGAACAGACAAAATCCACTCAACTACCGACCAGTATCACTAACCAGTGTTGTAAGCATGATACTAGAAAAGCTGATAAGAAAGGTTTGGGTAAATCATCTAGAACACAATATGATAACAGAAAGACAGTTTGGTTTCAGAAAGGGAAAATCATGTGTTACTAACCTGTTGAGCTACTATGATAGAGTAACAGAAACACTACAGAAAAGAGAAGGCTGGGTGGACAGTGTCTATTTAGACTTCAAGAAAGCATTTGACAGAGTACCGAACCAAGGAATTTTATGGAAACTGTATCATCAAGGAATCTGAGGCAAGCTGTATTGTTAGATCCAAGATTTTCTCAAAAAAAGGGAAATGAGAACAGTACTAAGGGGAAATTACTCATCATGGAGGGAAGTGACTAGTGGAGTTCCAGAGGGCTCAGTGCTGGCACCAATTATGTTTTTAGTGTATATAAATGACATAGTTAGCAACATTGGAAATGAAAGCTATTTAAATATGTTTGCTGATGATGCAAAAATACAAAGGAGAATTACTAATGCAGACTCTTGCAAAGAGCTACAAGAAGAAATAAATAAACTTCATGAATGGAACAATACATGGCAAATGGAATTCAATGTGGACAACTGTCATGTAACCAAATTTGGTAAAAGTGGAAAAAGACCTGACTGGGATTATAAGTTAGGAAGCAAAACCCTACACACATCAGAAAAAGAGAAAGACTTAAGTGTGATTATCACAAACGGATTATCTCCGGCTGATCACATTAGTGAGAAGGTACGGAACATGTATACACTCCTTGCAAATATGAGAATAGCATTATCATACATAAATGAAGATATGCTAAGAAAGATAATAACATCATTCATCAGACCAAACCTGGAGTATGCATCAGTGGTCTGGAGTCCTCATCTAAAAAAAAAACATACAGTAGATAAGATTGAAAAAGTTAAAAGGGCCACTACAAGATGGGTACCAAGCTTAAGGGATCTAAGCTATGAAGAATGACTAGAAAGAAAAAGTGAATATACCTACACTACAGGAAAGAAGGAAAAGAGGAGACATGATTATGCTATATAAATGCACATCAGGGAAAGACAAAATAGACATAAATGATTACATAACTTATGGGGATGCATCAGCAAGAGGACACTGCAAAAAGCTGCATAAAAAGGGAGGCGATAAAGTCATAAGGAAATTTAGTTTCCCAAAGAGAGCAACTGATCAGTGGAATGCACTACCGAATGAAACAGTGTGCGCAAAAACAATTCATAAATTTGAGGATATGTATGATAAAAATGGTTTAAGACACAGGACAGTATGAGCCTGACTCATTCCTGTAAAGATACAATTAGGTAAGAACAATCAGGTAAAACACACACACACACACATACAATTATGGGAAGGCAAACTTTGCTTCCCTGTGGAACTTTTTCCAAAATGTAGACTGGAGTGAAATGAATACGATCACAAATGTTGATGAGAAATATGAGTTTTTTATAGAAGTATATAAAACAGGAATTACTAAGTATGTCCCAAAATTATCTGTAGCTATGGAAAGGAAGAAAGAATGGTTTAACAACAGATGTAGGATTGCACAAGAGGCAAGAAAAAAAGCATGGAATAAAGTGAAAAGGTATAGTGAAAAGGCTTGGGAGGAGTACAAGCAGGTAAGAATGAATATGTAAGGGTGCGGAGAGAAGAGGAAAGGAAATACGAAAAAGATATCGTATCTAAACGTAAAAAAGAGCCAAAATTATTTTATAGATTTGTAAATGGTAAAATGAAAATTAAGGATACTATAATACGATTGAGGGATGGAGAGGAAACATGCGAAAGAGAGGAAGAATTGTGTGAAACAATGAACAACAAGCTGCGGTCAGTTTATGTATTGGAGGAGGAATTTAGGGAGCCTGAAATGGAACCCAGGCTGATGTGAATGGCAGAAATTACAGTTGATGTGAAAGAGGTGCTATAGCTGATGAGGGATTTGGATGTGAGAAAAGCAATGGAACCAGATGGTGTGGCTGGATGGATCCTGAAGGAATGTGCAGACCAGTTAGTGTGGCCAGTTTATGTCATCATCAAGACCTTGCTGGAAAATGGACAGTTACCGAAAGATTGGTAAAAAGGCGAAGTATTGTGCCAATCTTCAAGGGAGGAGATAGGGAGGATCCACTTAATTACAGACCTGTGTCACTTACTAGTATTGCTGTAAAATCTGTGAGAAAATTATTACAAAAAGATGGATAAAGCATTTAGAAGAAAATGAAGTGATAACACCAAGACAGTTTGGATTTAAGGAAGGAAGATCATGTGTCACTAACCTATTAAGTTTCTACAGTAGGGTAATAGATGTCATACAGGAGAGAGAGGGATGGGAAGACTGTGTCTATCTGGATCTCAAGAAAGCATATGACGGGTGCCCTATAGGACACTATTGTGGAGGTTGAGGACCTTTGGAGGGGTGCATGGGAAACTATTAAAGTGGATGGGAGATTATTTGATAGGAAGGCAGATGAGAACAGTTATAAGAGACAAGGTTTCACTAGTGGAGTACCCCAGGGCTGTGTCCTGGCTCCAATAATGTTTCTGATATACAGAGTGTAATGCGATGTATGACAAAAACTTCTACCAATGATCTATCATGTAATTCTGAGTATATTTTGTTCTATAAACATATACTCTTTGTGATCCCAGTTCAGTACCCAGCATTCAGCTGTTTAACCCCTTAACCGCGGGTCGTCAATTCTGTGATGCTCGGGCGAAATGGATCATATCGCGGGGCATCACTTGACTCTTCGTTATTTTTAATTCCCCCTGGCTTTCAGGTGGTGACTTGTATCATCTATCAGCACAGCCAGTGTCCAACAATAGTCAGAGCTGCTAATGTCATCAGTACTCCCATCCACTGTTGACAATTTAGCCATTTTCCCCCATTCTAGACTCCCCTCCCTACATGCCCTCCATTACCCTCTCGTGTAGTCTGCTCAGCCGCTCTGCACTACGTAAATCTTCCCCAGATTTTTCCACTGATTTCATCCATTGAAATGGGCCCTATGCCATACTCTTCGTTTCGTTTCATTTTTGAAGGCTCCAACATGCTTGCATGCGTCGGCCTTGGTCACCTAATGGCGGCTCTCCATGCTGCTCGATCCCTGACAGCCTCCCTGTTCAGTCCCTAAACCCTTAAGTCACACTTAATGACCTCGTCCCATGCCTTTCTCAGTCTACCCCTCCCAACCCCTCCCCCAATATTAACACCTCTCACCCTCTGTACCCAATTATCATCCCCCATCCTCTCCACATGTCCAAACCACCTCAGCCTACCTCTCCTCATCACAACACCAATACACTCCAGTCCCATCCTACCTCTCAACTCTTCCATCGTAAACCCAGCCCCCCCAGGCCTTGCACGCAGGGACGCACTGCACATCCACCTAATCACTGTCATTTCTGTACGTTTAAACCTGCAAATATCCTCTTCCTTTACTGCCCAGGTCTCACTACCATACAGCATCACACTCCTAACACAAGCTGCATACAAAGACCCCTTAGCACGTAAGAAGAGTCCTCTCAATGTCAGGAGAGGCAACAGCTCCCTGAACTTCTTCCAACCACTTCTCACCCTAGCAACCAAGCTAACTCGAGCCCCACCTCCGGCACATAACATGTCTCCCAAATAACAAAACTTCTCCACACACTCAAGAGACTCACCTGCAAGTTCAACCCTCTCACGCCTAACAATCTCCACCTGCACTCCCCAATACGCCGCACACATGAAATCAGCATCATCTCGCAGTCTACCTCTAATACCACTACATCTCGTGTGCACCCATTTATCACAAACACTACACAAGATGGAATTACTTCCCACAACCTTGTGGCAAACTGCACATGGCCACTCTCCCTCTCCTCTGATTGTACCGACACCAACCCTAAATATCATCACTTTTGTTTTATCTCCATTTACCCTTAAGCCCTTGTACCCCATAAAATCTCTCCACTTCTTAAATCTTTCCTCTGCCTCCTTTCATTCTCTGCAATCAACACCAAATCATCAGCATACAATATCTCCCATGGGAGTCCACCTCTGAAGTCACGTGAGAGGGATTCAAGCACCATGATAAACAACAAGGGACTCAAAACTGACCCCTAATGCACACCAACATTCACGGAAAACTCATCACTCAAAGCTCCATTCACTCTTACCTGGATGCGAGCACCCACGTACATGGCCATAACCACCCTAACCAGCCACTCTTGCAACCCTAGCTTTCTCATTGCCCACTTCACCACCTCTCCAGGGACTCTGTCAAAGGTCTTTTCCAAATCAACAAAAACAAAATACAATTCCCTTTTCTTTCCAATATATTTTTCCTGAAGCTGTCAAACAATGAATATGGCATCAGTGATCCACCTGCCTGGCATAAACACAAACTGCATCTCATCGATATTCACTCTTTCTCTACTCATACCTTCTACAACTCTCTCCATTACTTTCATTATCTGATCTAAGAGCTTTATACCTCTGTAATTTCCCCTTTCCAGGGCATCACCCTTCCCTTTGTACACATTTACAATTACACTCTTCAGCCAATCACCTGGGACAACACACTCATATATAATCATATTTATCAAGTCAGTGACTAACCTCACCCCAGTATCTCCTGAGGCCTTCAACATTTCGGCAGTCAACCCAGACACACCTGCCGCCTTCCCCACCCGCATCCTGCCTATTGCCTCACTCACAGTAGCAGTGTCAATCAAAGGCCAAGGGCCAAACACTGGATCAGCTGGCTCCAAACATTCTCTATCCCAATCAAACTCCTCATTCAACAACCGGCTATAATGCTCTCTCCATGCATCTTTAATATCCTCACTGTTCACCACTACACTTCCATCATCATTCTTCACACACTGCTCACCTACAATGTCCCGATTATCCCTCTTCACCTGATTTGCCACCCTAAAAATCATATTTTTCTTTCCCCATGATTTAGATTATCAAGTAAAAGTCTCTGTGACTCAGACTTCACCCTGTATACCTCTCTTCTAGCCCTGCGCTTGGCAGCCAAGTACTCCTCCCTGTTACCACCATTCTTCCATTCCCGGAAAAGCCTTCTTTTCTCCTTAACTGCAGCTTCTACACCCTCATCCCACCACCAAGTTACTTTATGTCTTGGTGGGCCTCTTGTCCAACCGCATATTGCATCGTTAACTCTCAAGAGGTTGTTCTTAAGGGCTCTATACTGTTCATTAACGCCTCTATCTACAGCTTCCTGTTCAGCCACCACTCTCCTCATCTCACTATAAAAGGCATCCCTTACTGATTGGTTTCCCAGCTTCCATATTTTCCTCCTAGGTACATATGTCCTCCTTCTCATCACTCGTTCCTTAAGCACCATGTCACAAATCAACAGTTTGTGCTGCTGCACACATTCCTCGCTTCCTATAACTTTAACATCCCTCACTAATCTCCTATCAACCCTCCTGACCAGAAAATAATCTATCTGACTACTATTTCCCCCTGACTCGTACGTAATCAACCGGCTGATTCTTTTCCTAAAATGTGTGTTGCATACAATCATGTCCATAGCCTCCCCAAACTCGAGTATTCTTTCCCCTTCCGCATTCCTCACACCATATGCACATCCTCCATGGACTCCATAACTCAAGAGCTTTTTCACCCACATGACCATTTAAATCCCCTCCCAGAACCACTACCTCAACATCACCCATACTACTTACTACACGTATTAAATCATCCCCAAATCTATCCTTCTCTGCGCCATCCAATCCTACCTGTGGAGCATATGCCGATATAACTGAAATCATTTTCCGCCCGATCAAAATTTTTACTACTAATATCCTCTTACTTACTCTTATACAAAATAATAGGCTTGGTAAATGAGTTTGGGAGAGTGTGTAAGAAACGGAATCTAAAGGTGAATGTGGGGAAGAGTAAAGTGATGGTCTTCGAGAGAAGTGAAGCCAGTGAGTGTACAGTGAGATTGGATGGGAAGGATATGAAGAATGTGAGTGAATTTAAGTACTTGGGCAGTGTGATTAGTAAGGATGGTAGTCTGGAGGGTGAAGTGCTCGAAAGGGTACATCAAGGAAGGAAGGTTGCTTGTTCATTGAAAGCAGTGATAAGAAACAGGGAGGTGAGCATGGAAGTGAAAAAGTTGTTACATGACAGCATTGTGATACCAACTCTGACATATGGAAGTGAAGCTTGGACCCTGTTGGAAGGACAGAAGTCAAGAGTGAGAGCGGTGGAAATGAGTTATTTGAGAGGAGCATGTGGAGTCACATGGAGAGACAGACTAACAAATGAGGAAGTGAAGGAGCGTTGTGGTGTGGTTGAGGACGTGATGGGAAGCGTTAGGAGAAACACGTTAAGGTGGTTTGGGCATGTGGAGAGGATGGAGAGTGAAAGATTGACGAGGAGAGTGTATGTGAGTGAGGTGGAGGGGGCGAGAGGGAGGGGGAGGCCGAGGATGAGATGGAGGGATGGAGTGGAGAGGTATATGAGAGAGGGGGGTGTGAGTTGGGAGCGTGGTAGTGAAATGGCAGGGGACAGAGTGACATGGAGGCGATTTGTTTGTGGCCACCCCGTTCGGGATTGAGGCGTTCGGCAATAGATAGATAGATAGATAGATATATAAATATAATATATATATAAAAAAATAACGTAACTGATAGTGCCATACACCTGGAACTGGCTAATTATCACTCGGCAACATCCAACCTGCACTCATTCGCTGATTTCCCCTGCTTTTTTTCCCCCGTGAAATATGCCATATGAGCTATTCTCGTAATATAAATGTATATAAGAAAGGAAGGGAGAAGCCTGAGTGATATTTATATTCACCTGGAAGTACCTAATTTATTATGTATTGTCTAGATTTCCTATGACTTACTTCTTAGCCTATACATTACCAGGTGACATTTTCCACCTTTGGCTACTCAGATACGTACATCTCAGTTCAGTGCTGTCCTGTCCTTCAAGCTGGAGGCACGTCGCAGTCGCGCCCCTCCATTTCTGCCCATTATAAAAGGCCCTGTGACCTCTACCCATACTAAACATCGTGTGGGAAGCGGTAAAGGACTGTAGATATATATAAGTGTAATAAAGTACTAGAAATAATAAAGTGTGAGTATGTATATGAATAACAAATGACAATACGGGTGGCGAATTAGCGCGAGTGGGAGGCTCGTACACGCTCTTATTTTACATTGCTTTCACAGTGTTTTTTTATTTTTTTTGGAGTATGGATTCCAAACTACTTGGAAATCATTGAATAGTGTTTCTAGTGTTAATAAATGGCAGTGGTATTCATGTTACGGGAAGTCGGGAAGTGTAAAGTGGAGACTTAGTTACCCAACTTCAGAAGTCTCCACAAGTCCTACAGTAGTCAATGAGCGCTAAAAAAAACATCCCAGGGGAAAGCTGAAGGAAGGTGTCATATGCATGTGTAATTATAATATTCTAGGACTAATAACTGATTTTGGGCAAATATTTTTTAAAAGTCAGTTGAAGCGCGGATTTGCCCTGCGGGATGGGCATGGCACGCCTCCGACAGCCCCGCGGTTTAAGGGTTAACTATAAATGTTTCGCAGCTTCCATGTGTCATCAGGTGGGAGCTTCACAGGGTGATGGGAGACGAGTATTATTTGCTTATTCTGTACTGGACGTGAAAATCCCATATCCCATCAGTTTATAACGAGTTTAAAGAAGAAACTTCACGTAGTCTATTGATTCTTTAACATAAAGGCATGAATTCCTGCAATTCTTTTGCATGGATCGACTGTAATTAAGGATTAAATTTAAATTTTATCGATTGCAGGGGAGTATGGAGGGAGAGGCTGGTGTGTTGTGCGGTGTGCCAGTTATGTAATGTTTGGTTTGTAGGCTACTACTACCAGCATTATCATAACACCCACAGCTCATTCAGTGAAAAAACATTATTGTAATGCGTGACTAGCATCACTTTAAGTCAGGAAGAGTATTATTTATTTATTACATTTTTTCTGCTGCAAGTAAACGTGGCACCATTGCTTTAATATGATGGTGACGTGAGAATAGTGACGGAGGGTTGCCAATTTAACGACTTTGCAGCTAAACCTATTTTTTGCTTCTACCTAGTGCCACGATTTAACATCTGGCAACATGATATCTAGCTACGTTCTGGATATTTTTGCCATTTTTATGTGATATTCTAGTGATTTAATTGTCTTTTCTAGCGATATTTTGCAATGTTTACTATCAAGTGACATTCTAGCACGTTTTCAGGACTAAACTAGCGAGATTGATGATGCATCCCTGCATCCACGGAGTCATTTGAACGGGAAAATATGCAAGTGAGGCACACACTTCAAATACTGTTCTCCACATTCAGTTGTTCACTAGTTTCAGCATCACTTGTTCATGAAACAGCATGCCACGTATGTACAGCAATGAAGAATATGCAGATATTGTCCATTTTTACGGATTCTGGGATGGTAATGCCAGTGCTACAGCCAGGGAATACAGGTGAAGATACCCAATCGTGCCACATTTACTTGCAGCAGAAAAAAATATAATAAATAATACTCTTTCTGACTTAAAGTGACTCTAGTTATACATTACAATAATGTTTTTTCACTGAATGAGCTGTGGATGTTATGATAATGCTGGTAGCAGTAGCCTACAAACCAAACATTACATAACTGGCATAACACACCAGCCTCTCCTCCCTCCGTACTCCCTTGCAATCCATAAAATTTGAATTTAATCCTTAATTACAGTCGATCTGTGCAAAAGAATTGCAGGAATGCATGACTTTATGTTAAAAAATCAATAGACTACATAAAGTTTCTTCTTCAAACTCGTTTGTACTGATAGGATATGGGATTTTCAAGTGCAGCTAATAATACACGTCTCCCATTGCCCTGTGAAGCTCCCATCCAATGACACATTGGAAGCCACAAAATATTTACACTTAAACAGCCAAATTCTTGGTACTGAACTGGGGTCACAAAGAGAATATGTTTAAAAAACAAAATATACTCAGAATTATATGACAGATCATTCGTAGAAGTTTTTGTCATATGTCGCATTACACCTTGTATGTAAATGATTTGCCAGAGGGTTTGAATAGTTACATGAGTATGTTTGCAGATGATGCTAAAAACATGAAACCTATTACATGTATTGATAGTTGTAAAGAGCTGCAAGAGGACTTGGACAAACTCCACAGCTGGAGCCAGACTTGGAAAATGGATCTTAATGCCAAGAAGTGTCATGTATTAGAAATGGGAATAAGTGAAAGAAGACCACACTGGACATATAAAATGGGCAATGAGATAATTAGTAAAAGAAAGGATGAAAATGACTAAGGAGTGATTATTCAGGATGACTTGTCACCAGAAAAGCATATAAACAAAATTATTGGAGGAACTTATAGATTACTGATAAACAAAATTATTGGAGGAACTTATAGATTACTGACTAACATGAGAGTGGCTTTTAATTATATGGATGAGGAAATGTTATGACAGTGACCATGATAAGACAAAGACGACCATGATAAGACCAAGACTAGAGTATACGGCTGTGGTACAGTCACCTCATTTGAAGAAGCATAATGATAAACTAGAGAGGGTTCAACGAATGGCAACAAGGATGATACCATGTTTATGGGAACTCACCTACGTGGAGAGATTGGGAAAACTGAAGTTACCAACACTGAGCACGAGAAGGGAAAGAGGTGACTTTACCACGATATTTAGAAATGTAAAAGAATTGGAAAGGGTGGATAGAGAAGATCTTTTTGTGTTGGGTGATAGAAGAACAAGAGGTCATGGTTTCAAGATGAGGAAAAGTAGATGTCTTAATGATCTCAAAAGGTTCAGTTTCCCGAATAGAAGCATAAGTAAAACCTCGATATAATGGACTTCAATAGACCGGAATTCGCTTTTATCGGACTCGAGGAGCTACGGGACTAAACTCCTATATACTGGAAAAAGTCTGATAAAGCCAGAAAGCAATCCGTACTGCCTGACCACTTCAGCTATGTTCACCACAATAAGACAGGAAAAGACATGTTTTCAGTGCACAGTACAGTATTATTATACCATTTGATTAAAGTAGTGAAGGTATAACACAGTACAATACTGCAATGGTGGTGAAAACCACCGATGCAATCCGGACTAATGTCTGATATATTGGAAAAAGTCCGGATTAGCAGGGGTAAGTCTGGATGTCGCTTTTATCGGACTGGCTTGGGCCCCAATTAGTCCGTTATAGTGAGGTCTTACTGTATTTGGAATGACTTAGACGAAGCGGTGCTGCAGGCGAAAAACATTCATGAATTTAAAACTAGATTAGATGAATGTAGATATGGAGACAGGACAACACGAGCTTAGCTCAATTCCTGTATACTAGAAATAGGTAAATACAAACACGTAGCACGGGCCGAACAGGGTGGTACTCCAAAAGGGGATTGGGAATGCTGGTGATAGGGAGGGCTGGATCTCCTGTTTCACTAGCTACCTAACCATCCCCCTTTGCTGACCTTTTCAGTGTGACAGTAACATGGAGAGTAGACCAGCATACTCTCCCAAACATTTCCTCTAACTATCCTATGCACTACACCACATGCGCTTTACATATTACACAACGTATCCCACTACATTACAGGGGTTGACGCCAGCAAGGGCATGCGGCCAAAAAACTTTGCCCCCGCTACCTAGTGGCGGACTTTGGGGGAAGGCGTGACTGGGGTTCCGCCGGCATAGGTCATGGGTCCGGGGCGAGATGGGGCTCGAACCAGTGCTAGAGGGTACAGGGCATTGCGGTTCCCA
Source organism: Birgus latro (assembly GCA_018397915.1). NCBI lineage: Eukaryota > Metazoa > Arthropoda > Malacostraca > Decapoda > Coenobitidae > Birgus > Birgus latro. The sequence goes on from JAGKTI010000050.1 coordinate 186,345, forward strand.
GGCTGCCGCTTCCGCTCAATAGAGAGGGGCCCGAACCTGGGAGTAGCGCCCCAGAAGGCTGCCCTATCAGTGGGTGTATAATAATGGGGCAGTTGCAGTGCCAAGCCGCGCTTGGAGGGTGTCCCTGCAACTGTCCTGGCAGGGTGCCCCAAGGCCACTACCACAACCACTGGTAAGCTGGTGGGCTAGGGGTCCCAGATCCATTGCCTGGACATGGGACTGTGCAATGGGTCGGGCCTTTGGAATGTTTACCCCCCCTTTATCTTACCGACTATGAACTACAAATACAAGCATCAAAGCAAGCCTGAGGACACCATATCGCCCAGGGGGTTTAGGGTGGGTTCGTGGAATGTGGGAAGCTTGAGAGGAAGAGCGGGGGAAGTCGTTGAGGCATTCAGTAGGAGGTGGGTGGATGTGGCATGTTTGCAGGAAGTCCGGTACAGGGGTGGATCAGCCAGAAAGATTGTTGGGAAGGATTGCTACTATAAGTTGTTTTGGCAGGTGGGAACTGACGGATATGGGGGTGTGGGTGTGTTGGTTGCAAAGAAATGAGTGGAATATGTCATGAATGTTATGAGAGTAAGTGATAGGATATTAGTAGTGAAAATTTTGATTGGGCGGAAGATGATTTCAGTTATATCGGCATATGCCCCACAGGTAGGATTGGATGACTCAGAGAAGGATAGATTTGGGGATGATTTAATACGTGTACTAAGTGGTATGGGTGATGATGAGGTAGTGGTTCTGGGAGGGGATTTAAATGGTCATGTGGGTGAAGCAGCTCAAGGTTATGAAGGAGTCCATGGAGGATGTGCATATGGTGTGAGGAATGCGGAAGGGGAAAGAATACTTGAGTTTGGGGAGGCTATGGACATGATTGTGTGCAACACACATTTTAGGAATAGAATCAGCCGGTTGATTACGTACGAGTCAGGGGGAAATAGTAGTCAGATAGATTATTTTCTGGTCAGGAGGGTTGATAGGAGATTAGTGAGGGATGTTAAAGTTATAGGAAGCGAGGAGTGTGTGCAGCAGCACAAACTGTTGATTTGTGACATGGTGCTTAAGGAACGAGTGATGAGAAGAAGGACATATGTACCTAGGAGGAAAATATGGAAGCTGGGAAACCAATCAGTAAGGGATGCCTTTTATAGTGAGATGAGGAGAGTGGTGGCTGAACAGGAAGCTGTAGATAGAGGCATTAATGAACAGTATAGAGCCCTTAAGAACAACCTCTTGAGAGTTACCGATGCAATATGCGGTTGGACAAGAAGCCCACCAAGAAATAAAGTAACTTGGTGGTGGGATGAGGGTGTAGAAGCTGCAGTTAAGGAGAAAAGAAGGCTTTTCCGGGAATGGAAGAAGGGTGGTAACAGGGAGGAGTACTTGGCTGCCAAGCGCAGGGCTAGAAGAGAGGTATACAGGGCGAAGTCTGAGTCACAGAGAGTTTTACTTGATAATCTAAATCATGGAGAAAGGAAAAATATGATTTTTAGGGTGGCAAATCAGGTGAAGAGGGATAATCGGGACATTGTAGGTGAGCAGTGTGTGAAGAATGATGATGGAAGGGTAGTGGTGAACTGTGAGGATATTAAAGATGCATGGAGAGAGCATTATAGCCAGTTGTTGAATGAGGAGTTTGATTGGGATAGAGAAGGTTTGGAGCCAGCTGATCCAGTGTTTGGCCCTTGGCCTTTGATTGACGCTGCTACTTTGAGTCAGGCAATAGGCAGGATGCGGGTGGGGAAGGCGGCAGGTGTATCTGAGTTAACTGCAGAAATGTTGAAGGCCTCAGGAGATACTGGGGTGAGGTTAGTCACTGACCTGATGAATATGATTATATATGAGTGTGTTGTCCCAGATGATTGGCTGAAGAATGTAATTGTAAATGTGTATAAAAGGGAAGGGTGATGCCCTGGGAAGGGTGATGCCCTGGAAAGGGGAAATTACAGAGGTATAAAGCTCATAGATCAGATAATGAAAGCAATGGAGAGAGTTGTAGAAGGTATGATTAGAGAAAGAGTGAATATCGATGAGATGCAGTTTGGGTTTATGCCAGGCAGGGGGACCACTGATGCCATATTCATTGTTCGACAGCTTCAGGAAAAATATATTGGAAAGAAAAGGGAATTGTATTTTGTTTTTGTTGATTTGGAAAAGGCCTTTGACAGAGTCTCTATAGAGGTGGTGAAGTGGGCAATGAGAAAGCTAGGGTTGCAAGAGTGGCTGGTTAGGGTGGTTATGGCCATGTGTGTGGGTGCTCGCACCCAGGTAAGAGTGAATAGAGCATTGAATGATGAGTTTTCTGTGAATGTTGGTGTGCATCAGGGGTCAGTTTTGAGTCCCTTGTTGTTTATTATGGTACTTGAAGCCCTCTCATGTGACTTTAGAGATGACTCCCATGGGAGATGTCGTATGCTGATGATTTGGTGTTGATCGCAGAGAATGAAAAGGAGGCGGAGGAAAGATTTAAGAAGTGTAAAGATGGTATGGGGCACAAGGGCTTAAGGGTAAATGCAGATAAAACAAAAGTGATGATATCTAGGGTTGGTGGCAGTACAATCAGAGGAGAGGGAGAGTGGTCAAGTGCAATTTGCCACAAGGGTGTGGGAACTAATTCCATCTTGTGTAGTGTTTGTGATAAATGGGTGCATAAGAGATGCAGTGGAATTAGAGGTAGACTGCAAGATGATGCTGATTTCATGTGTGCGGCGTGTCGGGGAGAGCAGGTGGAGATTGTTAGATGTGAGAGGGTTGAACTTGCAGGTGAGTCTCTTGAGTGTGTGGAGGAGTTTTGTTATTTGGGAGACATGTTTTGTGCTGGAGGTGGGGCTGGAGTTAGCTCGGTTGCTAGGGTGAGAAGTGGTTGGAAGAAGTTCAGGGAGCTGTTGCCTCTCCTGACATTGTGAGGACTCTCCTTACGTGCTAAGGGGTCGTTGTATGCAGCATGTGTTAGGAGTGTGATGCTGTATGGTAGTGAGACCTGGGCAGTAAAGGAAGAGGATATTCGCAGGTTTAAACGTACAGAAATGACAATGATTAGGTGGATGTGCAGTGCGTCCCTGCATGCAAGGCCTGGGGGGGCTGGGTTTACGATGGAAGAGTTGAGAGGTAGGATGGGACTGGAGTGTATTGGTGTTGTGATGAGGAGAGGTAGGCAAAGGTGGTTTGGACATGTGGAGAGGATGGGGGATGATAATTGGGTACAGAGGGTGAGAGGTGTTAATATTGGGGGAGGGGTTGGGAGGCATAGACCGAGAAAGACATGGGACTAGGACATTAAGTGTGGGTTAAGGGACTGAACAGGGAGGCTGCCAGGGATCGAGCAGTGTGGAGAGCCGACATTAGGTGACCAAGGCCGACACATGTAAGCATGTTGGAGCCTTCAAAAACGAAACGAAACGAAACGAAACGAACACACACACTTAAATTAAGCTACATTAATAGAGTTACAAAAACATTACAGAAAAGAGAAGGATGCCTGGATAGTATCTACTTAGATTTAAAGAAAGCATTTGAAAGATTACCGAACAAAAGACTTTTATGGAAACTGTACCATCAAGGAGGTATACAATGGAATCTGTACTGCTAGATGCACGATTTTCTCAGAAAAAACGGAAATGAGAAGAGTATAAAGGGGAAATTACTCCTCATGGAGGGATGTGACTAGCAGAGTTCCACAGGGCTCAGTGCTGGCACCAATCAGTGCTGGCACCAATTATGTTTTTAGTATATGTAAATGACATAGTAACACTAGAAATGGAAGCTATCTAAATATATTTTCAGATGATGCAAAAATACAAAGGAAAATTACTAACACAGATTCTTGCAAAGAGCTGCAAGAGGAATTAAATAAGCTTCATGAATGGAGCAATAAATGGCAAATGAAATTGAATGTGAACAAGTGTCATGTAATTAAGTTTGGTAAAAGTGAGAAAAGACCAGATTGGGATTATAAGTTAGGAAGGTCAACCAACACATATCAGAAAGAGAGAAGGACCTAGGAGTGATTATTATCGATAACAGACAATCTCCACATGACCACATAAGTGAGAAGGTACGTAACATGTATACATTGCTTGCTTACAGAACAGCATTCACATATATATATATATACAGTAATCCCTTTACTATTCGGACGCCCAATACTCGGACACCCCCACTACTCGGATATCGTGGGCTGCCCAACCCCCAAAATGCCCCAAAATTCGAAAAAATTCGAACAAAATTCGAATTTTTTGAACCGCGTCAGGTTGAATTTCCCACGCACGAAGATCGGCTGTGTTTACGCGTGTGGCGCCTGTCTGTCGGTCCCATTTCCCACTCAGTTGCTGCCTCGTGAACAGCTCCGACAATGGCGGCCGAAGTGATTGCTTTTGTGGTGATACCCTACCTCCTACAGGGCTTGATGCTGCTCTTCACCTTCTTCATCATGTGTGTGATGATGGCCCCGCCACCCGAGAAGAGGAAGAAAGTGGTTCTGACTCTGGAGAAGAAGAGGGAAGGGTACTGGAAAAGATGGACGCCGGGTGGCCAACATCACGGATTCGTCGTGAATTCAATCTCCCTCGCTCCACCTTGTTTGATATCAAGAAGTCCCGAGACAAACTACAGCAGTACATGGCTGATATCGCTTCGAAGACCAAACGAAACGTGGAGAGGAAGGTGATGTTTAGTCCTAAGTATGCAGACATCGACCGATCCACGCTAATTTCGTATCGACAATAACGTGCTGCTAGTGTGTTGGTACGTGGAAAGGAGCTGAAAGCTGCTGCTGAGAAGTTCACGAGGCTCCAGGGCTCGTCAGTAGACCACACGGGAATTTACTGTTATATACAGTGCAGTGAAGTAATGTGATCCCAGTTATGCAAAAAAAACATTGTGGAAAGTTTTCGTTTTTCGTTTTTGCTTTTGAAGGCTCCAACATGCTTGCATGCGTCGGCCTTGGTCACCTAATGGCGGCTCTCCACGCTGCTCGATCCCTGGCAGCCTCCCTGTTCAGTCCATTAACCCTTAAGTCACACTTAATGACCTCGTCCCATGTCTTTCTCGGTCTACCCCTCCCCCAATATTAACACCTCTCACCCTCTGCACCCAATTATCATCCCCCATCCTCTCCACATGTCCAAACCACCTCAGCCTACATCTCCTCATCACAACACCAATACACTCAAGTCCCATCCTACCTATCAACTCTTCCATCGTAAACCCAGCCCCCCCCAGGCCTTGCACGCAGGAACGCACTGCACATCCACCTAATCATTGTCATTTCTGTACGTTTAAACCTGCGAATATCCTCTTCCTTTACTGCCCAGGTCTCACTACCAAACAGCATCACACTCCTAACACATGCTGCATACAATGACCCCTTAGCACATAAGGAGAGTCCTCTCAATGTCAGGAGAGGCAACAGCTCCCTGAACTTCTTCCAACCACTTCTCACTCTAGCAACCGAGCTAACTCCAGCCCCGCCTCCGGCACATAACATGTCTCCCAAATAACGAAACTCCTCCAAACACTCAAGAGACTCACCTGCAAGTTCAACCCTCTCACGCCTAACAATCTCCACCTGCTCTCCCTGAAACGCCGCACACATGAAATCAGCATCATCTCGCTGTCTACCTCTAATACCACTACATCTCTTGTGCACTCACTTATCACAAACATTACTATCTATCTATTGCCAGACGCCTCAATCCCGAACGGGGTGGCCACAAACAAATCGCCTCCATGACACTCTGTCTCCTGCCATTTCACTACCACGCTCCCAACTCACACCCCCCTCTCTCATATACCTCTCCACTCCATCCCTCCATCTCATCCTCGGCCTCCCCCTCCCTCTCGCCCCCTCCACCTCACTCACATACACTCTCCTCGTCAATCTTTCACTCTCCATCCTCTCCACATGCCCAAACCACCTTAACGTGTTTCTCCTAACGCTTCCCATCACGTCCTCAACCACACCACAACGCTCCTTCACTTCCTCATTTGTTAGTCTGTCTCTCCATGTGACTCCACATGCTCCTCTCAAATAACTCATTTCCACTGCTCTCACTCTTGACTTCTGTCCTTCCAACAGGGTCCAAGCTTCACTTCCATATGTCAGAGTTGGTATCACAATACTGTCATGTAACAACTTTTTCACTTCCATGCTCACCTCCCTGTTTCTTATCACTGCTTTCAACGAACCAGCAACCTTCCTTCCCTGCTGTACCCTTTCGAGCACTTCACCCTCCAGACTACCATCCTTACTCATCACACTGCCCAAGTACTTAAATTCACTCACATTCTCCATATCCTTCCCATCCAATCTCACTGTACACTCACTGGCTTCACTTCTCTCGAAGACCATCACTTTACTCTTCCCCACATTCACCTTTAGATTCCGTTTCTTACACACTCTCCCAAACTCATCTACCAAGCCTTGCAGCTCCCCTTCGTCTTCACTCAACAACACAGTATCATCTGCAAACAACAGTACAGGGAGTTTCCACACACTGCCCTCTCTCACTAGGGCCACTCCAACATCCACTGCCCGACCTTGTATCTCTTTTATAACCCCATCCATATACAGATTGAACAACCATGGAGACATGACACATCCTTGTTTCAATCCAACCTTCAAATGGAAAGATTCACTCAGTTTGCCATCCACACGCACTGCAGCCTTAGCACCCTCATACATACTCTTCACTGCCTTCAACAACTTCCCATCCACTCCATATATTCTTAATACCTTCCACAAACCTTGTCTATCCACCCTGTCATATGCAATAGGCAAGATGGAATTGCTTCCCACACCCTTGTGGCAAACTGCACATGGCCACTCTCCCTCTTCTCTGATTGTACCACCACCAACCCTAGATATCATCACTATTGTTTTATCTGCATTTACCCTTAACCTCTTCATTACCGGAATCGATAAGGTTTACGCTTGTAAACCTAGAAAAAGTTCTGGCGAGGAACCGAAAAATTGTAAGGTTTATGGTGGTAAACCTGATAAGCATAGGGAGGTATAGGAAGGTAGGAGTGTTGGTTTTGGGGTTACTGGAGAGACTTGGGTTGTAAGAACTGGCAACTTGACTCTGACGTCATTCTCCTTGTCATGGCCATGCCATGGCCATATCAGAGTCCATGCCAGGCCATGATTGACATCATTTGGGTATTTTGGATATGATTTATTATTTCTAATGTTTTGGCGCTGCTACTGTGAGTGAGGCAGTGGGCGGGATGCGGGTGGGGAGGGCGGCGGATGTGTCTGGGTTGGCTGCCGAAGTGTTGAAGGCCTCAGGAGATGTTGGGGTGAGGTTGGTCACTGACCTGATAAACAGGATTATATATGAGTGTGTTGTCCCAGATGATTGGCTGAAGGGTGTAGTTGTGAATGTGTACAAGGGGAGGGGTGGTGCCCTGGAAGGGGGAAGTTGCAGAGGTGTAGAGCTCTTAGATCAGATAGTGAGAGTGATGGAGAGAGTTCTAGAGGGTGTGATTGGGGAGGGAGTGAATATGAATGAGATGCAGTTTGGGTTTGTGCCAGGCGGGGGGACCACTGATGCCGTATTCATTGTTCGACAGCTTCAGGAAAAATATATTGGCAAGAAAAGGGAATTGTATTTTGTTTTTTTTGATTTGGAAGGGGCCTTTGACAGAGTCCCTAGAGAGGTGGTGAAGTGGGCAGTGAGAGGGCTGGGGTTGGAGGGGTGGCTGGTTGGGGTGGTTGTGGCCATGTACGTGGGTGCTCACACTCAGGTAAGGGTGAATGGAGCTTTGAGTGATGAGTTTCCCGTGAATGTTGGTGTGCATCGGGGGTCAGTTTTGAGTCCCTTGTTGTTTATCATGGTGCTTGAGGCCCTCTCGCGTGACTTCGGAGATGGACTCCCATGGGAGATGTTGTGTGCTGATGATTTGGTGCTGGTTGCTGAGAGTGAAGGGGGGGCTGAGGAAGGATTTGGGAAGTGGAGAGGTGGTGTGGGGCACAGGGGCTTAAGGGTAAATGCAGATAAAACAAAAGTGATGATATCTAGGGTTGGTGGCGGTACAGTCAGAGGAGGGGGAGGGTGGCCATGTGCAGTTTGCCACAAAGGTGTGGGAAGTGATTCCATCTTGTGCAGTGTCTGTGATGAGTGGGTGCACAAGAGATGTAGTGGTATTGGAGGTAGACTGCGAGATAGTGCTGATTTCATGTGTGCGGTGTGTCGGGGAGAGCAGGAGGAGATTGTTGGGCGTGGGAGGGTTGAACTTGCAGGTGAGTCTCTTGAGTGTGTGGAGGAGTTTTGTTATTTGGGAGACATGTTAGGTGCCGGAGGTGGGGCTGGAGTTGGCTCGGTTGCTGGAGTGGGAAGTGGTTGGGGGGGGTTGGGGGTGCTGTTGGCTCTCCTGGCATGGGGGGGACTCTCCTTACGTGCTGAGGGGTCTTTGTGTGCAGCGTGTGTTGGGAGTGTGGTGCTGTGTGGTGGTGAGACCTGGGCAGTGGAGGAAGAAGATATTCGCAGGTTCGAACGTACAGAAATGACAGTGATTGGGTGGATGTGCAGTGCGTCCCTGCGTGCGGGGCCTGGGGGGGCTGGGCTTACGATAGAAGAGTTGAGAGGTAGGATGGGACTGGAGTGTATTGGTGTTGTGATGAGGAGAGGCAGGCTGAGGTGGTTTGGACATGTGGAGAGGATGGGGGGAGGATAATTGGGTACAGAGGGTGAGAGGTGTTAATATTGGGGGAGGGGTTGGGAGGGGTAGACCGAGAAAGACATGGGATGAGGTCATTAAATGTGACTTAAGGGTTAAGGGACTGAATAGGGAGGCTGCCAGAGATCGAGCAGCATGGAGAGCCGCCATTAGGTGACCAAGGCCGACACATGCAAGCATGTTGGAGCCTTCAAAAATGAGCGATGAGCGATGGGCATATATATAGACCTATATGGTATGATATAAACAGAAAAAAATAGTTACACAAGGCATATCAGCACATGGTTACCATGACAACCACCCTCCTAGGCCCCACAACCAACCAGCAGCCAGTTCTCACCCGCAACCCCTCAGTTTCGCCCAAGCTGCATGCTGTGTCTGTGTGTGTTTTTTTTGGCTGTTTTTGCGTGATCATGGCGTCATCTGATACTGATGACAAATTTGATACAAAGCTTGCTGGTGAGTTAGATGAGTCTGACGACAATGAAACTCAATCAGACATATCAGTGAGTGAGTCAGACGATGATTATATACCAGAAAACGACAGTAATAGCGAGAGTACGAGTGATGAAAGCGGGATAGATAATTGCTCAAATCCCAGCCCTGTAGGCTCGCCATTGTTGCAGAGTCCCTCAGGACCTGCCTTCATCCTCTTGTCGGATCCATTTGCAGATCAAAGGCCATCTCCACTACCTACACTTCACCTGGACTTTCCCAACGTACATCCTGCAATGTATCAACGGAACGAGGAGCAACATATGAGTACTGTATATACCTTTTTATGTCTGTAAAGTCTATATTTATAGGAACAATGAAAGTTTAGTAAAGTATATATATCCCTACACATATACTACTATAGGAAATGTATTTCAAATCATGCACAGTGTATCTCGTGGTCAACAAGTACTTGAGAATATAAAAGTAATATAAAATGAAAAAACAGCGCACTTATGATAAATGCTTCCGGGAATTCGGTTTGACAGAGTGAGAGAGGGGCGGCTGGGGGTGGGGGGCGCGGTAATGAAAGGGTTAAGCCCTTGTACCCCATACCATCTCTCCACTTCTTAAATCTTTCCTCCGCCTCCTTTTCATTCTCTGCAATCAACACCAAATCATCAGCATACAACATCTCCCATGGGAGTCCATCTCTGAAGTCACGTGAGAGGGCTTCAAGCACCATGATAAACAACAAGGGACTCAAAACTGACCCCTGATGCACACCAACATTCACGGAAAACTCATCACTCAAAGATCCATTCACTCTTACGTGGGTGCGAGCACCCATGTACATGGCCATAACCATCCTAACCAGCCACTCTTCCAACCCTAGCTTTCTCATTGCCCACTTCACAACCTCTCTAGGGACTCTGTCAAAGGCCTTTTCCAAATCAACAAAAACAAAATACAATTCCCTTTTCTTTCCAATATATTTTTCCTGAAGCTGTCGAACAATGAATATGGCATCAGTGGTCCCCCTGCCTGGCATAAACCCAAACTGCATCTCATCGATATTCACTCTTTCTCTAATCATACCTTCTAGAACTCTCTCCATTACTTTCATTATCTGATCTAAGAGCTTTATACCTCTGTAATCTCCCTTTTCCAGGTCATCACCCTTTCCCTTGTACACATTTACAATTACACTCTTCAGCCAATCATCTGGGACAACACACTCATATATAATCCTATTTATCAGGTCAGTGACTAACCTCACCCCAGTATCTCCTGAGGCCTTCAACATTTTGGCAGTCAACCCAGATACACCTGCCGCCTTTCCCACCCGCATCCTGCCTATTGCCTCACTCACAGTAGCAGCGTCAATCAAAGGCCAAGGGCCACACACTGGATCAGCGGGCTCCAAACCTTCTCTATCTCAATCAAACTCCTCATTCAACAATCGGCTATAATGCTCCCTCCATGCATCTTTAATATCCTCACTGCTCACCACTACCCTTCCATCATCATTCTTCACACACTGCTCACCTACAATGTCCCGATTATCCCTCTTCACCTGATTTGCCACCTTCAAAATCATATTTTTCCTTTCTCCATGATTTAGATTATCAAGTATAAGTCTCTGTGACTCAGACTTCGCCCTGTATACCCCTCCTCTAGTCCTGCGCTTGGCAGCCAAGTACTTCTCCCTGTTACCACCATTCTTCCATTCCCGGAAAAGCCTTCTTTTCTCCTTAACTGCAGCTTCTACACCCTCATCCCACCACCAAGATACTTTATGTCTTGGTGGGGCTCTTGTCCAACCGCATATTGTATCGGTAACTCTCAAGAGGTTGTTCTTAAGGGCTCTATACTGTTTATTAACGCCTCTATCTACGGCTTCCTGTTCAGCCACCACTCTCCTCATCTCCCTATAAAAGGCATCCCTTACTGATTGGTTTCCCAGCTTCCATATTTTCCTCCTAGGTACATATGTCCTCCTTCTCATCACTCGATCCTTAAGCACCATGTCACAAATCAACAGTTTGTGCTGCTGCACACACTCCTCGCTTCCTATAACTTTAACATCCCTCACTAATCTCCTATCAACCCTCCTGACCAGAAAATAATCTATCTGACTACTATTTCCCCCTGACTCATACGTAATCAACCGGCTGATTCTTTTCCTAAAATGTGTGTTGCACACAATCATGTCCATAGCCTCATCAAAGTCGAGTATTCTTTCCCCTTCCGCATTCCTCACACCATACGCAAATCCTCCATGGACTCCTTCATAACCTTGAGCTGCTTCACTCACATGACCATTTAAATCCCCTCCCAGAACCACTACCTCATCATCACCCATACCACTCACTACACACATTAAATCATCCCAAAATCTATCCTTCTCTGCGTCATCCAATCCCACCTGTGGAGCATATGCCGATATAACTGAAACCAAACTCTGCCCGACCATAATTTTCACTAATAATATCCTATTACTTACTCTCATAACATTCATGACATATTCCACCCATTTCTCTGCAACCAACACACCCACACCCCCATATCCGTCAGTTCCCCCCTGCGAAAAGTGTTGGTGAGAAGTGCTGGTGATTCTAAATTGCGAAGGTTGTGTGGTGCAATTTCTTCGTGTCAAAGTCTGAGATGATAGAGCGAGTTATAGATCAGGACGGCGGCTTCTCTTTCGTAAGTACCCTAACTTCATCAAAATTCATTGTTTTGTTCTTTCCATATCATTAATCTCATGCATAAACTGTGTGCAAGATGATTTCCATAATGATTTTCATGTCTAACCTATTTTCATCATGCTGTAAATGTGTTAACAAATTACCCTAAATGTTAATCATAATTTCCGGCTTGCAATTTAATTTTTTCATGCATTGTTTTTAAGTGCACCAGCTATGAAAATGGTGAAAGGCAGTGAATTTCATGCCCGGTCCTAACCAAACCTAACCTAACTTAACCTATCCTAACCTAACCTATGATTACCATAAAGATTTTCATGTCTAACCTGTTTTCATCATGCTGTAAATGTGTTAAAAAATTACCCTAAATGTTAATCATAATTTCCTGCTTGCAATTTAATTTTTTCATGCATGGTTTTTAAGTGCACCAGCTATGAAAATGGTGAAAGGCAGTGAATTTCATGTCCAGTCCTAACCTAACCTAACCTAACCTATGCTTACCATAAAGATTTTCATGCCTAACCTGTTTTCATCATGTTGTAAATGTTTTTAAAAATTACCAAAAATGTTAATCATAACTTCCTGCTTGCAATTTAATTTTTTCATGCATGGCTTTTAAGTGCACCAGCTATGAAAAAGGTGAGAGGCAGTGAATTTCATGTCTGGTCCTAACCTAACCTAACCTAACCTA